>PVLA01013730.1:0-35003 GCA_004027455.1 Hydrochoerus hydrochaeris | reverse complement strand
GTGTGCCGGCCCCTGACCTGCGTGCCCCGCTGCACGCGCCCCATCTGCCGGCCCTGCCCCAGGCCCGTGTGCTGCGATCCGTGCGGCCTGCAGGAGGGCTGCTGCCGCCCCATCACCTGCTGCCCGTCGTCCTGCACGGCCGTGGTGTGCAGGCCCTGCTGCTGGGCGTCCACCTGCTGCCAGCCGGTGAGCGTGCAGTCGCCCTGCTGCCGGCCGCCGTGCTGCCAGCCCGCGCCCTGCCGCGTGACCTGCAGGGGCCCCAGCCTGGACCCCTGCTGCTGCTGAACCTTGGGTGCAATGCCTGGAGCAGGCGAGCCACCCAGCTCCTGCCACACCAAAGTTCTGTTTCTCCACCTGCGGAGACTCTTCCCCCAGCCACCGTGACCCCCTCCAAGCCCGGCTCAGCTATGAAACCCTGGGCTGTCCTCGTCTTCCCATCTTACCTCTAAGGTCTGACGGTGTGTGTATCTTTAAATAAACTTCCTCTTTGCCCTCCCAGACACTGCTTGGGTTTTTCTTACTCATACTAATTGCGTTTTTATTATATCTCAATAACATCAAAAGGAGGCTGATGACCAAATGTCTCAGGCACAGTGGCATGGTGTGCCAGAGACGTCCCAGATGAGTTGAAAATATTCCCCCTCCTCAAACACAAGCAAGGAAACTAACAAACAAGCAAAGGAAAAACAACACAACACGAAACAAAACAGTCCTGGGGCATGAGTCAAATCCTCGGCCACACAACAAAAAAGTTGGAACCTGAAAGACAAAAGTAGAACATATACGAGAACAGAAAGCTGGAGGGAAGGAGAGAGGATTAAGTGTTAAAAAGAGAGAACTGGACAAAAATGGAAATGGAACTTTTTCCAGTGGAAAAGGGGCCAGGAGTTTGAGGGAGCAGGAAGGGACGGGAAGAGAAGAAGCCAAAGAAGAATTAATGTGAGGTACACGGTGGACTCCTCACAATCACTGTAATTCTTATCTACTGTGAACATGTACTCAGATACATTAACCTTTTCAAAATAAAATGACTAGAAATACAAAAAAATGTGGCAAAGTCACTACTGATTGGGGAGAACAGAGATGATTGAGCAGTTAGCCTTGTATGTGAGTTATGATTTTGGTGTCTGGATTAGGAGGTAGGTGACAGTGGAATGGAAAACATGTGGGTGAAGTGTGGAGGTGACCCTGACACCGCTGTCCAGGGGGTGTTGGCCAAAGAAGCAGGCAAGTAAGCACCAAAGAGTTGCTGGAAGTTTGGGAGCAGGAAACGGCAGGACGAGAGCTGGCATTCGGGTGATGCATAGGGAAGCTCCTTAAAGAAACAGGAAAGCAAGGTCTGCAGAAGTCACAACTATGCCTGAACTAATCAGGTCCAAGGGATGTACAGGGACTGGGCTACAACAATGGCCAGGGAACAAAGAACACACAATGATTCTGGCAGACATTGAAACCCAGAAGGTATTCACTGAGTGACTGTAGGAAATGAGAAACAGGAAGTAAATGCAATTCATGGCAGTTCTTGGAAAACTCTTTGGTTCTGAGAACAAAAGAATTTTAATATATTTATACTTAGGTATTGCATTTAATATCACTACGCGTAATGTACTATGCCCACTACTTCACATTTGTGTTTTAAGCCATTATGCTATATGCAAAATAAAAGAAGGAGACAAAGTTTTACCAATAACAATTGCTTCTAGAGAGCAGTGTGGTACACAAAGAAAAAAACGGGTCTAGAAAGGAATTTTATACCCAGCTCTTCTAGCTATTTATTGTCTGAGTGCAGAAAGTCACTTAACTTCTCCAAAGTGTATCCCTTCCTGACCCAACAGTATTCTAGTGTATGGAGGAAAATTGAAAGTGCATATCATAATACCAGTGTTTCAATTCATAACTTTGAGGTTGGGAGGCTCAAAGGATTGATATCCTTGATTAATATCCCTTGCTGGTATCACACTGATTTGTGCCCTGGAGCAAGATATAAAACAGAAAATAGGGCCTCGCTTTCTATGAGCTTTAATGCTCCCCGCACAGTGGAATTAAATAACTGTGCTGTGTACTCTAGGACAGTCTATCTGCACACCTACAATACGAATAGTTATTCAGTGACCACATATAATCAGTTTCAACTTCACAACAGCAGTCACGGTTACTGTACAACACGAACATCTTTACTGAATCTACACGAGTCATATTCCAGTGTAATCTATTGCTGTATAAGTCATTACCTCCACCTCGTAAGATGATGAATCTGTGATTCTATTTAATAGGGAATAAACATTTTACTTTTTGGACAACATTTTTTTTTTTCCCTCTCCAGTAACCCTAAACATTCAATGGGGAAAAAAAAAAAAACTCCTATCTTTTCATTTGACAAATACCAGGAATTGTTTCGACTTTTCTTTGGCTGGAATTTATCTTGATCTTTATACCAACCAAACCATATTTGACTGCCTGTTTCTTAACCAGACTTACAAACATTTTGATATAGAAAAAAAGTACTTCCTAATTCTTTTTCATTCCTCAGTCCTCCACAATTTCAGGTGTCATCGCTTTTGCAAGATTTATGGTGTAGCAATGTCATGACCTGGAAGTAAATCCTGCCTTTAAGAAGTACAACCCAAGTAAACCATCTAGCAGAGAAGTGTAAATTTCACTTCTAATATTCTGTGATTGTTTCCAATTACTGCATATGAATTTTAGCCCCTTTTAAAAATTAAATTGGAATGAAACAAATTTTGCTCCATTTACACCCTGAGTGATAAATATTTCCTGCAGTGTGAGTGTCTGAAGTTCAAGAGAGATCACAGAGATTGGGGGGCCCAGTATCTGGAGAGACCAATGAATTTCTACGAGTATGGGGTTTATCAGTGTTTTTACTTGCGGATCATAGTATTTTACCTTATCAGTCTGAAAATAGGAAGACGGTCTTACATGGAGGAGCATTCATGGCCTACAGTTCCTTTTCAGAGACATGATGCTTGATAAATATGACCCCCAAGTCACAGCATCATAAGGGTGAGAGTCACATGTCAGGTGCTACAACCACAAGCACAAAAGACTCCACCTGAGGCTGAAGTGGAAACTACAGCATAGTTTGGAAGTGAAACATTAACACTTCCACCAAGGATGAACACATTTGGCGACCATTAGCTGAGTAATAGGGACAAACCAATTTGCAGAGTTATTTAAAGGAACTCAGCATTTGAGCAGAGGACCCTGGAGAAGCCGATTGAAGGAGTAATACGATAAAAATGCTTCTGTCACAGACTCACCCACTGGCTGTGGCTTATAAAAGGCTGGAGCTGAACTGAGCAACCATCACTCAGAAACTTCTCTTAACAACGCACCTCTCATTCACCCTGACTGCTCACGCCATGGCCTGCTGCGCTACTAGCTTCTGTGGGATTCCCAGCTGCTCCACCGGCGGGAACTGTGGCTCCAGCTGCAGCCAGCCCAGCTGCTGCCAGACCAGCTGCGGAACCAGCTACGGCCAGGAGGGAGGCAGTGGCACCGGCGCTGTGAGCTGCCGCACCAGGTGGTGCCGCCCAGACTGCCGCGTGGAGGGCACCAGCCTGCCCCCCTGCTGTGTGGTGAGCTGCACGCCCCCAACCTGCTGCCAGCTGCACCACGCCCAGGCCCCCTGCTGCCGCCCGTCCTACTGTGGACAGTCCTGCTGCCGCCCGGCCTGTTGCTGCTACTGCTGCGAGCCCAGCTGCTGCCAGCCCAGCTGCTGTGAGCCCAGCTGCTGCCAGCCCAGCTGCTGAAAACCTTCGGATGGAAATCTTGAGAGATGGGGCCTCAAAAATAACCCAGCACACTTCTAAAGGCCGATAGCCATAACCCGGCTTTCACCCTCGCATTGTATAGCCACTCGGTTTCTTCAGAAGACAAATTCACGTGCAGTGGAAAATGAAAAACCCTTCATAGACCTAATATCAACAGTGGTCCTACAGCGTGAGAAGGGACGTGTAACACACGACTATAAATATCACCCGAAATATTCCAGCAGCTCACTGGGATTTGGATTTAATAAAACAAATTCTTTTCATCTCTTCATTGAAGTCATGTTAGAACTTTCTTTAACGGTATTTGGGTATTGGGATTTTTCAAAATTGCAACATGGCCTATGGTTTTTATTTTTGTTCTTTAGTAAGAGTCTTTAAAACTGATTTTTCTTTGTTTTGCCGTTAAATATCCCTGAATTCTGTGGCCAAAATATAGAGTTAGCAGGACACAGTGTAATTTAGAAGTGTTTCCCAAGCAAAGTGGTAGCATCAGGGTTCTAGAAGATCCATGTCATGAGGAGGAAGGGCCACTGAGCTCCCTAAGATGCGTAAATGCACATCCAGTGTTCACACACGAGTCCCTGTAGGTCATGCAATGGTCAAGACATGCAAAGGTGTAATACAAAATAGGAAAATCCACAGACACACGGTTGTAAAATAATGGCACAGGACATGACGGCGTCCCGATTTCTATTCAAACTTTGAAGCTAACAATGCATGACAACTTGGGCGAATCCTTGTGCTGGCCTGGGCACCTATTTCAAATCTGAAAATTGAGTTGTATACTTACAATATCCCTTCTAGGCCTAGACATAGAGGCATAGATAACTTCCTAAACAGATGATACTAACAACGAATGCCCACAAGGGAAAATATTCAATTGCCATCTTGAAGGTTTATAAGCAAAGAGGAAAATTAGAGGTGCTGAGATGCCCAGAAACAAAGAAACCTCAATAACCACCACCCCCAGGCAGATTTAGCCAAGGAATCTTCTGCTCCTATTTTACCTGCTGACATCCTATAACACTAGTGGTCCTCAAAATATACTTTGGAAAATGATGAAAGGAAGATTGCTTGCTATTTTCAACATGCCTAGACTGAACTCTCACATGCTGTGAGGCAGAAGACCAGGGTTCATTACAGGGATGGACTGAAGAGAGCATGATGTTGGCTAGACACTGTCACCATTCCTCCTGCGATCTGCAGAGGGTTCTAGGGTAAAGCAAGAATGAACAAAAGACACATCTGGCAGCCTTTATTGCATTCCATGGGATAATGTCTTTGGTCCTAAAATCAGCATGGAGAGGCAGGGTTTGAGCATGGAGGGTATGGGAGGTGATTACCAAAGTTACCAAGGTTATTTTCTGGTGTAATGAACCAACACTCCACCAGCACAGCTTTATTAGAAGTAGGAAAAGGCAGCCCCTCGGGATGAACACAGACTGGGGCACCCAGCTCGTTCAGCCTACAGCACTGTGCTGTGAAGGTCCCCTTAGGTTCCCTCTCTTCTGAGTGGACAGAGCATGTGCCAAGACACAGCTAGATCTTACTTGATGACCGTCCAAGTGGACCACATTCCTCTCGTCTCTCGATCTCTTGTCTCTCATCAGGATAAGGAGGCTTAGCATTGATGGACTCTTTGCTTAGAAGGGTTCTAGCTCAGAGGCACCAAGAAAGCCTAGGATGGCATTCGGAAGCATTGGGACAGCTCTCGCTACGTGGTTGAGGATAGAAAGTTGGGGTGGGAGGAGGTTCTTGGCGTTGACCTGTTGTCAAGTCCAGGTCGCTATGACGGAGCTCAGTGTAGAAGCACGAATGGTGTGCTCCTGCAGCGGGGCCAGGGACCACGTCCTCTCCCTCAGAAAGCTGACCAGGACAGGTACAGTTGATTCAGAGAGCTGGCAAAATGGAAGCAAAGGGACTGAGACCCTCCAGAGCTTGTGACTAGGACAGGACATAAAGAAACAACAGCATATAGTAACTCAAAACATTACCCTCTTCGGTACACAGCAGTCTAGTGTTGAAAAATGACAAGTGCACCTAACCTTTCATCTTGTACTGGAACCATCCTGGTCCTTAGTTGTGATGAAAACCAAAGAAAATAAACACACAGTCATTTTTTTAAAAGTCTCAGGTTTGAAGTTATTGGCAATTCACCAAGGAATCTCTACACAGGAGGACCTGGGACTGGAAGGGGATAGAAATTCTATCCAGAGAAACATGATGAACTGTGACTTGTTGTCTATTTTCATGAAAACTGATGAAGAAAAAAAAGGGTTCAAATGACAGGGGAAAGAAGACTCTACTAAATTTTATTTTCCTGATTGACTTTGGTGGGGGAGGAGATATTCAGATTATTCTTTGTTTTGTAACTGAGATGTAGAATTGTTGAATTTTAAGTGTTATATTTTATTCTCAGTAATCCTTTTGGGCAGCCAAAATTCACAGACATAAACAACAAGCTAAATTTTGCTCTGAAGGAGATGCGGAAACCAGTGCCATAGTAGAAACACCTGAAATGAAGGTCCAACATCCAATGCTACCATCTCCAAAGCTGTTGCCAATAAAGTATTTCCACTACTCACACACTTGAGTGCTTTGGAAGGCTAGATACATATTTTTAGTGTCAAAGATTCTGGCTTAGATATAAATTTATAATCATGAAAGATGCACATTTAAATATCCAATGTGAAAAATCAGTTTACCAAAGAAACCATGATGTTGTTTTGCTTGAAAAGCAACAAGAAACTTATAAAGAACCATATTTTCATTCAAATTTGATGTAGTCTTTTCAAGCATGTCTTAATTGTGACCCGGGAAGAGGTGCGATTTAAACTCAAAGGTGTCATTTCAGGAGAGCCAGAACCCACATTTAAGTGTTCTGGTTCCAGGTGTCACTTTAATTCCATTTCTCTGTAATAGAGCCCATGCTCCATGGAGACCAGGCCACCTTCAGTTCATTCAGCTTTACCTTCATCAGATCCTCAATCCATATAAACTTTATAGCCAATTAAGCTACTGTCAAACATCTACAGTAGCCCACACACTGTACTCTAATAGACTATAATGTGTCATAAATGCTAAGTGCATAGATTTTATACAGCTAAGAACATTTAAATCTAGAGAATGTCCTGCCTCAGTCATTTTCCCATCGTCATGAACAAGACTGGAAGCCCACAACTTGAAGGAGGAGAGTTTTATTTAGGCTCACAGTTTCCATGGGTTCAGTCCATGGCTGCTGTCTCCAAGGCAGAAATGGCCTGGTGCAAGGGCATGATACAGGAAAGCTCTTCACCACATGGTGGCCAGAACACAGAGAGGGAGGGAGAACCAAGATAAGAATACACAGGTCACAACTCCAGGCTTTACCTGTGAACATGAGACTTCAAGGGAGACAATTTATGCCTTACCCTAAGCCCTATCCTTTACTCTCAAAAAATCTGTAAGAAGTGGGCACATTTGTACACCTGACTTTTACCCTTTGATTTTCCCTAGAACAACTATTTATGTCAGAAAAAGAAGAAATTGACTACATGATAGTGATTCAGATTTCAGATTCCCCCACTTGTTGGTGTGAACTGAGGCAAGTTCCTTAAATCTGTAACTCAGTCTGCTCCTCTGGGTTACGAGAGTCAAAATAGTACCCCATCCCCCACTCTTGCTGTGAAAATTAAGGGAACTGATACACATGAGATATTTAGAACATTTTATATACATAAGTGCTCTGAAAATGTTGGTAATGACAACCCAGTCGGTTTTCCAAGGCCCAAAGAAAGTGTCCCCTTGCTGGCCAGCTGGGTCCAGTGTGGCTTCATAGTTATATGGAAAACAGAAAAGGTCCTGGAGAAACAGCCGCCAATACTGGAAGTCACGTTGCTGAGAATTAAACTTGTTTGAGACCCAAAGCCCAATTATAATGATAAACACTGAGTAATGGCTCTCTTTAAAGGGGGAGCAGCATGGCTTAATTATTCTTTGAATGGGGAAATCTTAGCAAATGCGGGAGTTTAAGGCTTGTGTTCCCAATGAATGCTAATGACTGTACCCGGGTAAAGAACCCCAATTGAAGAGCAAATAAAAACAACTTTAAAAGGCTCTCAGAAGTCTGAATCAATAAATCAAGAACAGGCCAATTATCATTCAGAGGGAAATCATTTAAACACAAACAAGGAAGAAACCGAAGGAACTACCAAAATAGCAGCTGCTCAAGGATTATAAAAGGCCCAGCATAGCAGTCACCACCAAACTCGAAACCTTCTCCAAGCAGCCTAAACTCTCCACCCAACTGCTCACGCCATGGCCTGCTGCGCTACTAGCTTCTGTGGGATTCCCAGCTGCTCCACCAGTGGGAACTGCGGCTCCAGCTGCAGCCAGCCCAGCTGCTGCCAGCCCAGCTGCTGCCAGCCCAGCTGCTGCCAGCCAACCTGCTGCCAGACCAGCTGCTGCCAGCCAACCT
The DNA here is from genome assembly GCA_004027455.1 of Hydrochoerus hydrochaeris. Classification (NCBI taxonomy): domain Eukaryota; kingdom Metazoa; phylum Chordata; class Mammalia; order Rodentia; family Hydrochaeridae; genus Hydrochoerus; species Hydrochoerus hydrochaeris. Next base: position 26,756 of record PVLA01013730.1, on the reverse strand, counting down.
GCTGCCAGACCAGCTGCTGCGGAACCAGCTACGGCCAGGAGGGAGGCAGTGGCACCGGCGCTGTGAGCTGCCGCACCAGGTGGTGCCGCCCAGACTGCCGCGTGGAGGGCACCTACCTGCCCCCCTGCTGCGTGGTGAGCTGCACGCCCCCAACCTGCTGCCAGCTGCACCACGCCCAGGCCTCCTGCTGCCGCCCGTCCTACTGTGGACAGTCCTGCTGCCGCCCAGCCTGCTGCTGCTACTGCTGCGAGCCCAGCTGCTGTGAGCCCAGCTGCTGCGAGCCCACCTGCTGCCAGCCCACCTGTTAAGGACCAGGTTGCTGATTCTCAATTTGTAACTTTGCAGTTTCAACTCAGTCCATAAACTAAGCAGCTCTTCTGCCACTCCTGAACCCCAGACAAGTTCTTGAACTTCATTTCGCCGTTGCTTTGGGAGTTACCCAAATATTTCAGCCTCAAGAACGGTTTCCGTTCAACACAGGAAAAACGGGTCACTCACTCCTCGATGGATCACAAAGTACAAATTTGACTCAAGAAATGGGAAACCCAAGAAGAGATCGTAGCAAAGCTTGACTCCACCCTGCAAGGATCATTGCTTTGCAGATCCTGGAAAAGCCATCTGCTCCTCTCAGTTACTCCCCTTCCCCTCTCCCCCATCTTGGGGGCTGCTCTCTTTCCTATGAAAGAGGAATAATACATCGAGATCTAATAAACTATATCTATTGGCACAGCAAAAGTCTGTCTGTCTTCCAAGTGTGTTCATGATAGCTATTTCATACAACAGCACAGAAAAGAGCTCAGTCTGCTTCTGCTACCCCAGACTACTCTTTGCATACCTTGGTTGGGAAGGTCCAGGGCAGGTTCTGCCTCATAAAAAGATGCAGTAAAGTCGGTTACCCGGAGCCTCAGAAACAACACAGGCTCTGTTGCCGTATCTGGACCTCAAAAGCAGACAAGTGCAGGTGTCAGGATCTCTGCATGCAGAACCTAAGTGGGGCACAGTTTGCCCTCAGGTAAGCGGATGCTATTTCCAGCAGTCTTCAAAGGGTGGTAATACACACGAGCAACCTACTCGCTTTCATCCACATGGAGTCTTGCAGAATAGAGCAACAGAAATATGAGGGATATCCTTTCTAAAAAATAGAATATGAATTAGATAGAATTTCTTTTCTTTTTCTTTTTCTTTTTTTTTTTTTTTTTTTTTTTTTTTTTGAGACAGCGTCTCACTATGCAGTTGAGGCTGGCCTTGAGCTCCCTTTGTAGCCCAGGCTGGTCTCGAACTCACAATGATCCTCCTGGCTTAGCCTCCCGAGTGCTGGGATTACAGGCGTGAGCCACCACACCTGGCTTTTTAGATGGAATTTCTTACTCCCAGTTTTTTTCCCCCGGTTTCTAAGGAAATGAAGATAACAGTTTTCATTCAATATTTAGAGTTAGTGTCTGTTCTTTGACTTGGGATGTTCCACTCCCAGAAACGTACATATTTTTATTCTATAAACACATTTGTCCAGAATACACCTAGATAACAAATTTATACACAAGTATTTGGGAATCCTTCCTAGGTTTGGGGAGTTTTTCAGACAAAGATCGGACTGATACATGGTTTCCTGAACTCAGAATTGGAGGGAACTAAAGATCTATTTTTGCATAAAGATATTACTTGGACCAAAAAAAAGAATATTACTTCGGTTACCACTGTACTACTTTGGTTGATGTTACGACACCTCATTCATTCAATAGGTCAGAAAAGTAGGAAGCACGAATAAAGAACAACTGGCAAACAAAGAAACCATTTCCCCGCTATTTCTCCTGAGGCCCAATCCATCCACCCTGGGAGTGTCCGATGGGAACGGAGACACTTCCGTCCTCTTGACCTCGTGATTCTAACCACAGATCACCTTCAGGTATCACAGTGTGAGCGGTTCCTCCCGAGGAAGAGGAACTAAAATTATTGAGGAAGTGAAGTGTAAGTTTTCATGTTGTCGTATGCGCTGTGATTATTTCTTTGCTCTTTTACTCCAAACGCCTTTGCCCAGTGTCTGCCTGTGGGACAGCACGCAGGCTCGGTGCAGAGCCCGGGCGAACCTGCCGAGCGTGGATCATGCCGCATAAGGAACTGTAGTGACCAGCTGTTCCTGGTGGGGGAAGGACAGGGAGGGGATGAAAAAATAAAGAAAAGAGAGGAAAGCTGGGGTCAGCTGCAGCCCTCGTCCTCCCGATGGGAGGAAAGGAACTGCTCAGCCACTGGAGCAGGTGTATTTATCGCCTCTAAAGAAGAATGTGGATTCCAGCCCCGCGGCCTAGCAGCCTGTCTGCCCGGCTGGCCTGGGCCCCTTGCTGCTTACGTTGGGCTGTGTTTTCAAGGCTGCCTTTCCTTTAGTCCCACTCATGCGCTCAATCTCCAGCTTCCGGGCTGCCTACAGGGAATGAAAGACACAGGAGAGAAACTACACACTGTTAGCCCAGAAGGCATCGGAGAGAGAATCTCATTCACAGAGGAGGAAATCGTGCTCAGAGGAATTAGCGATTTTTCCGAGCTCGCAGTCACTCCGCTGTACAGAGTTCAGAAGCCCCTTTAAGCAAATCATTTCTCAGTGAGGTGCTCAGATTCCCACACTGTACAGCCACCCCTGATCCCCTAAAGTTCAACTCACTTCAAGTCTACTGCAGCTTAAAATTCTAGGATTATTTTAAAACTTGAAATTGCCAATTTAAAAAGATTGACATATTATCAATAAGGAGATGACTCGATAAATTCCAAAATGATCAGACTCCACACTATGATACAGCTATTAAAAAGAAGTTCTATTTATAGGAATCAGGAATTAGTATATATATATATATATATAGAGAGAGAGAGAGAGAGAGAGAGAGAGAGAAAGAGAGATCACCAGTCCTTCACTCTTCCAAAAAACTGAAGAGAAGGAAACGCTTTCAAATTCATTCTATAAGATCAGTATTATAGATAAATCAGACGACTCTCTAAAATTGCAGAACAATATTCCCAGTGAATATTCATGCAAAAATCAACAACCAAATATTAGCAAACAGAACTCAACAGTGCATTAAAAGAATTAACAACTAACCAGCTATGCTGGCACATGCCTATAATTCCAATATTTTGGGAGGCTGGAGCAGAAAAATAAAAATTCCAAGTCCAGCTGGGCAACTTAGTAACAGTAAGATCTTGCTCTAAAATAAAAACATTTATAAAGGGCTAAAGTGTAGCTCAATGAGATGGTCTCAGTAGCACATGCACCCACAGGCGAGCGTGCGCGCACACACACACAAATGCACACACACAGTATTTTAAAACTATAACAAAGCAGGACTTTATCTTGCAATGCAAGAATCAATCAGTATAATACAGCATTAACAGGATGAAGAAAAAAAGATATGTAGTCTTCTTAATCAATGTAAGCAAAGCATTTGACCAAATTAAAAACTTTTTCATAATTTAAGAAAATAATATATTAAGATACAATACTACTGTAATGTAATAAAATCTTTATATTAAAAGACTACAACTAACTCAAGAGTCAACAGTGAAAGACTGAAGGCTTTTTCCCATAAGGTTAGGAACAAAACAAGAATGCCAACTTTTGCACAGTTTAGCTATCGTAATACTGGAAATAGTAGGCAGAGTAAATAGGCAAGGGAAGGAAATACAGGCCAACCACATTGGAAAGGAGAAACTAAATTTCACTCTTAAAAAGACAATACGATCTCATATGTGGAGGGCCCTAAAAATTTCACACACGCATGAAAACTGTTAGAAGTAATGAATGAATGTAGTAAAGTTAACAAACACAAAGTCAACACACAAACATCACTGGAATTTCTATGCACTAATGATGAGCAATTTGAAAATTAAAAAAACAATTCTGTTTATAAGATCAAATTCTAAGGAATAAATTTAACCAAGAAGGAATACTTGTACACCAGAAAATACAAAATATTTCTGAAACAAATTAGGAGATTCAAATAAATGGGGAGGCATTCCATATTCATGGGTCAGAAACCCTAATATTAGTGAGTCGTTAATACACCAAAAGCATCTCCAGACTTTACGAATCCCCATGCAAATCATAAGGGTACTTTTGCAGAGTCAGCAAAGTCCATCCAAAAATGCATGAAATCATAAAGGATCCTAAAAAAATAAGAACCATTTTGAAAAAGAACAAAGTCTCACATTTCCTGTCTCAAAATGTATTACAAAGTGATCATAATCCAACCAGATGCTAACATACACACATAGAGACCGATGGAATAGATTAGTCAAAAATAAACTCTTAAATATATGATCAAAAGATTTCTGGCAAGAAGCAGATGGTTATTTTAAAATGGCTAAGATAGTTACATGGTTAAGATTGCAAGCATAACTTATGTTATTGATATTTCACCACAGTTTAAAGATGTAGGAGATCCAAACTTTACTAAAGCAGAAGATAGGTGTGTATATACCTGCTTCGATTTCCATGTGCAGCATCTATGTGTCACAGGATATGCGCAGGACTTATCATACTGATTAACTCTGGACCACCAGTTTCGGAAAGAAGTGTTAGGCTGGGGACCGGGGGAGAACAATATTTTTTCTGTATATGATTCTGCACTGTCTGACTTCTCACAATGCGTATCCATTAATAGTATATATATTTAATTTAACAAAATCAGAAAACGATTCACAAAGGTGGTTGAAGGCTCCGGTTGGTAATGCACACACGGGTGACAGAATAAGACAAGAATGCTACTTAGGTGCTATTACCTGCACAAACCGATCAGAGAGATGGATTTTGTGTGGAGGTGGATGAATGCAGAATAGCTCACTTTGGGATGACACTAAGATGAGTCTCCCAGTCTGAACAAATTGTCTATGAAATCATGATCATGACTGAATGACCATGGAGGAAGTGAATGTCCATTTTAGATAAACTGCGTCTGAAGGTTAACGAGGGACAGCTATGACCAAGCGAGCAGGGGCCATGTTTAACCGTGTCCGGTCTGCCACGTAACTTGCCTAAAGAGGTGCTGCCCTCCAGGGCTTCCGGGATGCACCTTCTTTTAGTCCCGAGGGCAAAGGAAAAGCATAATGAGTCTTAATTGAATATAGACCAAAGCAAACAACTGAAATGCTAATTAGAATTGTCTAAACAACTTAGGGGCGGGCCAATGGGAGCCTGACTTTGCAAATGACATCCAGGAAAGATGCTAAATGTTAGGTAAACAAACAGCTCTGGGGAATATATAAAGGCCAGGTGTCAAAGGTGCAGTCAAAACAGACTTCTCTTAACAACTCCACTCTCCACCCAACTGCTCACGCCATGGCCTGCTGCGCTACTAGCTTCTGTGGGATTCCCAGCTGCTCCACCAGTGGGAACTGCGGCTCCAGCTGCTGCCAGCCCAGCTGCTGCCAGACCACCTGCTGCCAGCCCAGCTGCCGCGAGACCACCTGCTGCCAGACCAGCTGCTGCCAGCCAACCTGCTGCCAGACCAGCTGCGAAACCAGCTACGGCCAGGAGGGAGGCAGTGGCACCGGCGCTGTGAGCTGCCGCACCAGGTGGTGCCGCCCAGACTGCCGCGTGGAGGGCACCTACCTGCCCCCCTGCTGCGTGGTGAGCTGCACGCCCCCAACCTGCTGCCAGCTGCACCACGCCCAGGCCCCCTGCTGCCGCCCGTCCTACTGTGGACAGTCCTGCTGCCGCCCGGCCTGTTGCTGCTACTGCTGCGAGCCCAGCTGCTGCCAGCCCAGCTGCTGTGAGCCCAGCTGCTGCCAGCCCACCTGCTGCCAGCCCACCTGTTAAGGACCAGCTTGCTGACCATTCAAGAAAGAAAGGAGCAGAGCAAACCTGCTGATCTCCTAAGAAGTGCTCCTGCCACTGAACCTGTGCTAAGTACCACAATGCTGATAAACCCCTCATAATAACAACCCTTAGAGCCCTGGATGTGCTGACCAGGCTCACTGAAAATACGGACCGACGCTCTGCTCTGCTGACCCTGCCCTGCTAGAGCAGGACACCTCAAAGGCGGCTCTCCCTTTCAGTGACGTCTCGGCTCTCTCCCTGTCTCTCGATCTCTGTGCATCTTAAAGTCTGCTTTCTATTTAAACAGCCCTTCTTACTATCAAATAAAACACTCAGATATGCGAAGCAAGCGACTCGTGTCTTTCTTCTGCTGGTATGCAGGTCTACCTACCGGACCTCGGCAAAGTGCTTTCTATTTTGATAATCATCTTGAAGCATAAACATACTGTCTGGATTAAATACAAATTAAATCATGCTTGAAAATATCCCATGCATTTCATGATGTTCATAGCTTCTCAAATACTTACATGCTCTGATCTAATGCATTATAACTAGTCTAGACAAACACGGCCACTTTTAGTTGAAGTCCTCAGGCTGGTGGAGACGATGGGTGCCTGCCTAACTGCACTCCTGTCATTCCCTGCGATATGAGATGCTGGGCGCTCTCCACCACTCACGCCCAACATTAATAAACTGTAGCACTTCCTAACAGATTTGGAAATATCTATCCACTACCATTTATGTTTCAAGTTGTAATTCTTACTCCTTAACCTCCTCCCGTTCCCCATGTGGTCAAGTTTCAGCTCACAGTATTCCCGCGTGGTGCATCTCTGGTCTAAATGACTGTAGGACAAACAAACAGCTATGCGGTGTCCCTCGTGACCATGTAAGACAGACAAATTAGAAATCCGAAACTGCTGTATCATGATTTGTAAGTCAACAGACACACTGTTTTCTTAAGAAGAACCAAAAGCAATAGGCTTTACTATTAATTTCCAAATTCTCCTTTAGGCACCTGAGTGAAACATTTAAAATAAACATTGGGAAAATCTAAGAAAATATTTCTGAAGTTATTCACAAGCTGCCAGCACTTACCTCGGATGGATCACACACAAGATGACAGGTTTCAGAAAAGACCAAAGTGGGTAGCAAATGTCCTCAAAATGTCATAACTCCTAGATGTGGTTTTTTTTTTCCTCTCTGTCTTGGTTCAACTCTCAAATTCAGGTAAAAATAATCCAACATTTTCCTGTCTCTTTTCAGAGCAAATAACAAGCGTCCTTCCTGAGAGGCGCGGGGAGCCCTTCTGCATCCTTTGTGAGCTGCCCAGGGTCCCATGACTCATGCCTTTCCTCCACCCATTTAATATGCATCTACTGAATTAAGAGTCAATAAAATTTTGTAAGATTCCACCAGAAGCTAAGCATCCACCAGAAACTAAGAATACCTTCTCCTTCACTATACCATTTGGTTCACAAGAAAAGCTTATTGGCCTAGATAGAACACAGCAAGATTTTCACTTTTCAAGTGGGAGAAACCAAAGCGGTGGTGGTGGGTATTTGATATAATGCTGGAGTAAACGTGAGGGAAGTTTTAATCCCACGTGACCCAAACACTGTGGCAGTTTAGCAAATAGTCTGATGGTCTACATTCAGTGGAATTCAATCCATCTTCTCAGGAGGGAAAAAATTAATACCAATAGCACGAAAATTGCCCTCAGCTTTGAAGTCTGGCAGATTGCCGTGTGGAATGACTGCTATTCACAGAGGGCGTTGACTTGGTGTAAAAAGGAGGCCTCTTTGAACCATGGAAAGCACAAGCATATTCTAAAGAGCTAAGGGCTGATACCAGGAGTCCCCACCACCTTATAAAGTCATTTTCAAACTATTGCTCATAATGTGCCACAAGTATTTCAGTGGGAGCCAATCAGAGGACCACTGAGGAAAAAATTTAAACAAAAACAAGAAAAATATGTGGAGAATTCCCTAAAGAGCAGTGGGCTCGGGTATATAAAAGGCCCCGTGTGGCGGTCACCTCCACACCACGGAAGCTTCTTCACTTCTCCAAGCCGCACAGCTCCCAGTCCAACTCTGCGCACCATGGTCTGCAGCTCCACCGGCTTCTGCGGGTTCCCCCACTTCTCCACCGGTGAGGTCTGGGGCTCCAGCTGCTGTGAGCCAAGCTGCATTGGCACTGGCTATGGCATCAGGGGCGGCGTTGGTTTTGGCCAGGAGGTTGGCACCGGCGCTGTGAGCTGCCGCACCAGGTGGTGCCGCCCAGACTGCCGCGTGGAGGGCACCAGCCTGCCCCCCTGCCGCGTGGTGAGCTGCACGCCCCCAACCTGCTGCCAGCTGCACCACGCCCAGGCCCCCTGCTGCCGCCCGGCCTACTGTGGACAGTCCTGCTGCCGCCCGGCCTGCTGCTGCTGCTGCTGCGAGCCCAGCTTTTGAGAGGGAAGTTGCTAATTTTCAAGGCCAGGGCACCAGTATCTCAGCACTGCTCGCCTCTTGGCCCGGCCCTGGACCCTAGCACTTCTTGGAGCTCTATTTCATTTTCAGCTACGGTAGAACCGAGTCCATGAGCAGCACAGTTCTAGCTGGTTCCATTCTATAACGAACACCTTGACCGCTGTGGACACGGGAAGGCCGGGACTCCACTGTGCGATGGCCAGATTGCTTCGGGGGCTGGACAACCGCGGCACACTGTGGAATCTTTCCACGAGAACTGTCCGCAACCCTATCTCCCTCTTACCATCTATTTACACTGTCTGTTTGCCTCAAAAATTTCTCCAATGTCAGGGGCGCCAGAGCACAGCCAAGAGACGTTCCTCCCCGCCGTCAGCGGGAGCGGAAGCTCTGCACCCCGCCCCAGCTCTGTTTTACTTATTGTGCTGTGTCTTCTCAAGTTTCTTACTAAAGGTTCTACACTGAGCAAAGAAGTAGCGGTCTGTGTTTCTTCTTGGACATCTACTGTTTTAAGAATGTATATATGAAAGGGTTACTTTGTTACTCTTTTTGAAAAGACGGGAGGTCCCGCACAATGCATCATTCATGTATTCAATAAACCCATACTGAGGACCACTTCTGAAGCTGAGATGGAGACCAAAAAGGCAAAGGGTTCATTCTTAGGCCTCCAGACCTTGCTATTCAGAGAGGAAAAACGTATGTGTGAAAATAGCTGCACACAGTGAGAGACGATAAACTCTCAGCTGTCCATAGAAGAATTCCCCATGGGTGGACGGATGGCTTAGTGGTTAACAAGCCTTAACAGGCCAAAGGACAACAGGGTACATCCCTGTGGGACATGCAACCCCAAAGCTTAAGAGATAGACGTTAAACAATTTCGCGTCACTCAGAGAGGATGGCTTTTATGAGGAGAAAGAAGGAGTTCGACGTGCTCAGAGGGCATGAACTTTGTCACGTGACACCCCCCCCATGAAGTTAACAAACTTGTATAATTCTTGTTGTGGGTGAATTCTTGTGTGAAATCCACTGAAGGCGTTGAGTTTTGAGTTTGGACTGATTCAAGGGAAGATGGAAAACAGCGTATGAGCCAAAGAGGGGAAGTAGTGCCTTGGGAATGTGCAGGAATCTTCTAGAGGCTTGGGCTGGCTCCCGCAAAGCGGAGCCACCATGTGGTGTGTGGACTGCGAGAAGAATAGGACAGGACCAGAAATCGGATTGCACAGAGGAAGATATAACTTGAGTTTGGGTGAAGGAAGGGCTGGGATGGAGGCAGCGCGAGGAAAAGATTCCCATGGGTTTCCAGACGGCTTCGATGGTCACCAGTACAATGATGAGGAAGGTTCTGTCCAAAGCAACGACCGCAAGAGGCTGGCGAGGACCTGGGGCCTCTGGAACTCTCTCTCAGCGCTGGTGGAGCACGAACGGCACGGCCCGTTTGCCTCTGGAAGGCTGTCCGGCGGCTTCTTACAAAACCGAACGTACCTTTACCACACAGCCCCGCTGTGGTGCTCCTGAGCCTTTACCAAGGCAGCTGGTCACACGTCTGCGCGAAAATCTGCAGGTGCATGCCTCAAGGGACTTCAAATACAAACGGGAAGTACACAAGACGCCCTTCGCTGCTGACCAGTGGACTGGGGACCCGCATTCCACGGACTCCTATTCCGTGATGAAACCAAGTGAACTATAGGCTGCAAAAACACACGGGGGAATCTTTTTTTTCTTTTTATTTTAAAGCCAAAATAAAAGATAGAAATAAACAGAATTTCAAAGACAAAGTAGGAAATTCACACTAGTTAATATATTGCACTAGTTGTTATCTTGGAAGCAGTTGTTCTAGTGGGGAAACCTTACATGCATATTTCTAAGTGAAAACCATCAGCCTGAAAAGGCTGAACACTATGATTACAACCGCCCCACTCTGTAAAAGCCAAACGATGGAGCGAGTGGAAATTTACCAAAGCTACCTGCCCTCTGTGACCCAGAGAGGGGGTGCAAGCTTAAGAATTAAATAAAATGACAGAGACACAGGGCTTCTGGTGCGACCGAACCACAGTCAGTGGGGCTTCTGAGAAAATCCTCTTTCATAGATTAAAAAGTGCACGCGTAGACAGGGCTCCTCCTGCTGCTGCCTGCAGCTACGAAACCTCACAGCAATGGAAGAGACACTGCTGGCAGCTGCCCCAAAGAACAGAAAGCTGTTTTCATCAAGCCAGTATTTGCTGAGCTTTTCCAAAAACTAAAAATGTCGACTATTCCTAATTCTCACCTGATGCAACAGATAAAATACGACACCCAAGACTTGAGGTACCCGAAGACTCAGTCATGGCAAAAAAGCATAAATTACAAATGCCAAAGCAGAAATGGGAGAATTTCTTCGACTGAGGATTGTTGATCTTGGGGCGGGTCTGTGGTAAGCAAAGGAATGGAGGAAGAAAGGGGTGCAGGTGTGAAAATATTGGAAAAGGACAGAAAAGAATGAAACAGAGGAGAGAAGACACAATGAAAAAGGTCCCCAATGGAGAGAAAGGAGGTGAGAAGAGAGGCAGGGGGAGCCCCTATGGCTGTGTTTAAGCCCCTAACTGTACCACACGCTGTGCTCAGCACTGATTGGAAAACTGCATCTAAAGAGCTTAAAAAGCCGGGCGTGGTGGCTCATGCCAGTCATCCCAGCACTCGGGAGGCTGAGGCAGGAGGATCATTGCAAGTGTGAGACCAGCCTGGGCTACACAGTGAGCTCAAGGCCAGCCTGAGCTGCATAGTGAGTCCCAGTCTCAAAAAAATAAAAATAAAGAAAAATAAAGAACTCTAAGAGGTTTCTCATCGCCACATGACTCAGAAGGAAAAAAATAAAGGAAATCTGAACCCAACTCTGACTCCAAAATCTATTATAGAACTAAGAAGAAAGAGAACGAGTGACACTCGTGAGGCCTAAAAATGGCTCCTTTGGAAGGTATTGGTTTCAGCATGAAGCTGCTCTTCCCTGGCTGCTCAGTTATCGTCCCTCAAGCCCCTGTCCCCCTCTCTCCCTCTGCTTGGTCATGCTGGCAGTCACACACTGCAGATTACATTCTGCTCTCCCAGTTGCCCCCCAGTGGACCCATCTGCAGGGTCCTGAGCCCTAGGTCCCCGGGACCTGTCCTCAGGAGTAATGAATGACGCCCCGGATGTGCCAGGAAGAGCAATGCACGTCTGCTCTGCAGGCCCTGGCCTGTAAACAGCTCCCGAGTCCTGCCTTCCGGCAGCTTCTGTTCCCACGATTAAGTTAGATTCTTCCTCTGCATCTTCCCATGAGCCCGTCGGTAATCCTTCTTCCTCGGTAAGAACTCTTCATACGCGCTCGTGACTCAAGGCATAGCTCCTGTGGATCCTCCCTGGACTCCAGCTGACCTCATAGTCGGGGAAGACGTCTCCCTCCCACTGCACTGCGGTACTTTCAGAAACAAAGTAAACTTGAGATCCTGATAGCTGAGGTCAAGTCATAATCAGAGACCTGTAAAAGATTTCATGGAAGAACAAAAAGGATTATTTATTTCCTGCCACCACAGGACCGATGCTGCCCCAGCTGAACAGTAAACATCATTGTATGGATTGGGTTGTGGTGGCACAAGCCTGTAATCTCAGCTCTTAGGAGGCTGAGGCAGGAGGATTGCTGCAAGTTTGAGGCCAGCCTGGGCTACAAAATGAGTTTAAGACCAGTGTGAAACTGAAGATAAAAGAAAATAAAAACAAAAAGCAAAAGCATTACTGCAGGGCTGCACAATCGAAGTCAGTGAATGATTCTCACCTGGAACTCTGACTTCTTCCAAGCTCACGTGCTGGTGGATATGTTTTCTTCTCGTGTTTTCATAAAACCCCCACCAGCTTCAAACCAGCAACAGCAGGTCAAGTCTTTTTCATATTTTCAGTTTCTCTGCCTTGTTTTTCTGTAGTGTTGCTGACTTCCTCCTCGCTCTCAGCTGAGGAAAATGCTATGCTTTTGAGGGGTCGTATGATTGTGTGAGGCTTATCTACACAATCTGGGGTGCTCTCCCTATCTTGGTGCTGATTAGTAACTTCAGTTACTTCTGAAATGCCCTTTTAGTCACGTAACAGGTAGTCGTGGGCCCGACACCAGGCCTTAGAGAGCACGGGACCAAAATTCTGCTGGGAGTAGGAGGCCTAGAAACACGAAATGCTGCTGTGTCACCAGCAAATATGGTGCCTTTGAATGGCCAAAGATAGTTGGAATCTTAGTCCACGTCTGAATCGCGGTGGTCCCAGGAAGTCTGTAGACTCTCCCCAGTTCTGCAAATAATCACCTTGACAATGGGCAGAATTCCCACGCGGCCTCTCCGGCCTGAGGCACAGTGAGAAGCAGAAGCGCCTCAGCACAAGGACAGTCAAGCTAAAATGACGCTGTGTCCCTGGGGCCTCTTACAGATGAATACCAGGGTCGGCGGGGAAGCTGGGACGGTGATACGTGCTCGCCACGTAGCCCACTCGTGCGTCCTGGGGCGGGGACAGGTCCCGGAGAACGATTACATTAATTACGAATCATTATCTTCAGCTAAGCAGGATGGTGACCTCAACAGCACTGATGTCCCAGATGGAGCCCACCTTTAACGGGACAAATCATCACAGCCAAGGCCTGGCGTGTGCAGGCGGTGACACAAAAAGTCTTTCCCTCCGGGTGAGGACAAGTGGAAGTCCTGCGTATGGACAGGGCCAGCCCACAGTGCTCCTTGGGACCTCGCCCCAGGTCCTGGCTGCTCTGACGGACTTGGAAAAGCTGGCGGGCATCTTCGCCTGCCACACGACCTCCTATCGGTCCGCTGCCCTGGCGGCGTCACGTTGACCTGCTGACCACATCTGATGACCGGGAAGCGGAAAGCACCTTAGATCTCGGTCAAACAGACAAGGCCTTATCAAAAAATACAGCAAGCGTTTACATTCTTTAAAATGTGTTAGGAAAGGATCGACTGTGGGGACTCCTCAGAATCCTGCCCTTGCTGGCCCACGCTTATCCCGTCTCTCTTGCACTTTCCGAAGCAGCCCTGGAAGTCCCCTCCCGTGAGCATCTTTTGTCGTGCTGTGGGGGCAGCCTCAGTGAATTCATTGAACACATCTACCTTTCACGGTCACTGTGACCTTGGGGAAGAGCAGAAGCCACACGGTGCCAGATGCAGTGAATGACGCACATGACGACACCGTCACCTCACGTTTCTAGGGCTCTGCCTTTCCATCGGGTGGCACTAGACAGCAGGACTCACCGTACTTTTGGATCAAACCCAGTAAAGACACTCACGACGGAGGACTTCCAGAGCTGCTCCAGAAAACGGCAAGATCAGTGGGACAGATGTGTGAGAAGTGAGAGGGATTCGTGGCAGTGTGACCTTGACTGTGATAATTTTTAAAAATTTAAATATTCACCGTGTATTTGGTCCAACCCTTACATGTTAACTCCAGGATGAGAGACAAATCTTATCAAAATCTGGGTGCTCACCACTGCTGAGAAGTTTCTCAAGGTCCTTTTGCGGGGAACCTGTTGAGATCTGTTTTCCCAGATGGAAGCAAAATGGTACATTGAAGTAAATTTAGCTAAAGATATCACACTCCTTGGGGGGCCTTTGCTATTCTGGGTCACTGTACGCTGTGTTCCAATGTGCTATTCTGACCTACTTCATGATGGAACATTAAGTAACAGCAAACGCCGGTGCTGAGATTCCCAGTCAGAATCCTCGCAGCTGATTCTTCGGGCCTTAGACCCCAGCAGAGGTGATGCCGAATAGCACGCTTGCTGTAGGCGGCCCTGGTGCACACAGGAGCAGACCTGTGTGCTCAGAGACGAGCCACACCCTCCTCAGAACATACCTACCATCCTCCTGGCAAACTGCTTCCGGGGTCTCCCAGCAAGACCTCCAGGGAGGGCCCCGTGAACTTCCCAGCTGAACTTCCTGTTAACTGGTCCACCAAGCCACAAGGCTGGGTGGGCACAGAAGCCACGTGCGAAAGCAGAGATGTCGGAAGAGCCGCGAGGCTCACGCGTCTCCAGAAGGAACAAGAAAGTGGAATGCGCGGTGGCCCGGACTCTTCTGACGCCAGCCCGTGGTGTGTCAGGTCCTCTTCATCAGTCTACGTTTATTATCTCGCAGCTAATTTCTTGTGACAAGGACTCTTGTGGAGAAGGGAAAACATGTGGCTTAGAGATTGTTCTGTGTGACACCGTGGCACAACTGGAAATGTCACCATCGCAGGCCCACTGAAGAGTGGCCCTGAACCTCGGTGGTGGAGGGAAACCCCTCCAGGGTGTTCCACAATGATTCGTGGGGAATCGCTAGTGGCTTGACTGGACAATGAGAAATGTGGGAGCAGCATTAGGATACTGGTGACAAGGAAGTCTAAGTAAGAGGTCTGCAAATGGACATCTCTCCTGAGGGACACAGAGTGCACCTTGGTCTATTTGTACCAGGTGAATATTCACCAAAAGGCAGAGGAAGCCCCAAGAATCAGCTGGGCAGAACGCCACACTCTGTGTGTCACTGCTGTTCGCCCAGCTGCCTCGGTGCTTGCTCAAGGGCCCGTGAACAGAGCGGCAATTTTGGCGGTGACGGAGGGCATTCCGCATGGGCTGCTGTGGTGGACTGGAAACTGAAGGTCCACTTTAAACACCAGCGGAACTGCACCAGCGTGGTGCGGGGTGTGGACGCCCACCTGAGGACTGCACCACATGCAAAGGAGACTGGAGAGGAAGTGTGGTTTGCCGCTGTTGGTTCCCCTGCTGCCGTGGCTTCTCCTGCAGGAGCCCTCTGAGCTTCTTTCCTGATATGAGCTCGGCTGTTCTCATTATCAGAGGGGCTCGGGGCTTTGTTGTTGCTGAGAGCGGCTGCCGTTCGCTTTGGGGGAGCTCTGGTCCTTACCTCGAGCTTCCTGGCTCTGGAGGGGAAGATGTGTGCTGCTCAGTCCCCAGGAGAAGCTTGTCACGCTGACTTCCTGACATGTACTCGTTGGAGGAGCTCGGGACCTTGTCACTGAGGAGGGCTGTGGTACTTTCCGGGGGGAACGCTGGTCCTTACTTTGCGCGTTGCTTCCTGGCTGCAGCGCCTCTGGCACAGCTCCATCACCCTGCTGACACACCTTCTAGCCTCCACTGCTGACCTGTGGGCCTTCCCAGCACAGACCTGTGAAGCAGACTTGCATGCGTCATTGCTGTGGGCTCTAGGCCTCCAGCTGGACTCCTGGGAGGCACTGTTGTGGCCTCTGGGTCTTCAGCTGAACTCATGCAGGACTTTGCCGATATCCGGCCCTCCGCAGGATTCTCTAGGGCTTCCGTGTGTGGACAGATTTCCAGCACTTTCTTTGTACTGACTCTGGGGGTGACTATCATAAATAATGCCATAAATTATGTCCTATATGTAGCCATTTTCCTTGCAGCCGCTGACTACAACAGCTGCATAACACAAACCCCTGCCCCCTGTTACCTGACCGCCTGTGCCTCTGAGTATCTACTCCCAGGAGAGCACTCTTTAACAATGAGCTCCTGATCTGGTACCATCCCCAGCGGGCCGGCTGGAGGTGACCTCACCACATTCACTCTACTTCCCTGGAAGGGGCAGGCGGGATCCTGACCCACATTGCTTTTACCACCATTCCTAGGCTTAAGGAACTTTTTCCTCTCACGGTGTTGTCACACATGATATCGATTCAGACCAACTAATTAACTGCAGAGCAAAAGACATCCAGCACTTGGTCTAGACCCATGGGATTAGCTAGCAGTGATGCATCGTTATCAAAAAGTCATGTGTCTAATGACGGGAGTCCAGGGGTCTCCCAAAGACTGTAAAGGTACCACTAGGGTGGGAGTGACATGCCAAAAAGATAAGGTTCTTCACAGGATGAAGGATGCACTTTGAATCCAAGACCCTGGAAGATACAGTGTCTCCCAAATACCAGCATTGAAGGGTAGGAGTGAGTGACTTCTCTCACTGGCAAACCTAGGAATCCAGATTTCGGTTTCTTATTTACTGCCTCAGAATTTTGAGTTCTGTTGATTGAAAGGTCTTGATTCGTAAGGAAACAGTACTTCCATCAAGAGGAAACCAATGCAGAAGTTGAAATCAACCCTCCACCACCCCACCTTGCCCTGACCTTTTTATGGTCCTGAACTATGAGGGAAGAGGGGGAATCACTCTTTCTCTATATTATAACTAATCCTTCCTTCCAATAGGAAGCTTAGGTAGCTGCCACCAACGGTGGGAGCAAGGACCACATCTGGAGCTGAAATGGGTCAAAGTCACTGAGGAGCTAATACTCGCCGTGGATTTGGACTCTTCAGGAATGGAGGTTTAACTCTCTCTATCAAGGTTAAGAACCCAGCGTGCTGAGATCCAGACAGAAGGTCAGGAGAACACAGGTGTTGGGCGATTGGAGTTACAGACGTCACCTACAATCTTGTGACCACTTAGGGAACAAGGATCGTAGGAAGCCTGACTGTCACCCTGCTGGGCTGAGCTGTAGGCTGGGCGAACTTCACTTTAATACACACATGGGTCCTGTGGCATTCCTTCAGTGACCTTGGTTCTGCAGATGTGGAAACCAAAGCTAAAGGAAGTTAACCCATTGGCTTCCAGTCACAGGGTTCATAAGTGAAAACAGAAACAGGAACGCAGCCTGACTCCCACACTCAGAAAGGCGCAGCGCAGTGAACTGGAATCGGAAAGCCCGGCAGGGAAGGATGATGGGAGGAGATCCGGCGGCTCGGCGGACGCCGTTCTGGCCGCTGCTGGCTGCAGGATAAACGAGCCTGGACGGCACTGGTCCTTGCTGCTTCGCACCACACCTGCACTTGCTGATGGGGGTCAGGGATGGGGCTCAGCCAGGCCCCCGGGGGCTCTGCCAGCAGCACCGACAGGCTTGGCCGCTAGGGGGCGCGCGAGTGACCGAACTGCACATCCGGAGCAGGAGGGAGGAGCTGCGCCCTGCGGCTGCTCCACTTCCGCTGCGGCATGTTCTAGTGGACGGAAGCTCTGAACCATGTCTTCAGAGGCTTCCTGCAGTTCCTGTTTGTGCCACCCTAGGATTTTCCTTAAATTTTTTTGAGTATAACACAGTAGTTAAAAAATTCTTCATCTAGAATCTGTTTGATCCAAATACCTCTACTTGGTTGTTTTTTGGGGGTGGGAGCTTGATTGAACTCACGACCTTGCCCTCTCCAGGCGGGCACTGTGCGGCTGAGCTATGTCCCCGGACCGACCCGGTCCGAGTGTCATGTACGGTTCCTCTCCCCTGGCTGGACCCCCATGTGCTCCTACTGCCTTTGAATTTTCCGATTATTTATGAACCACCCCTTCTTACCGACCTGCCCTGAGTCATCACTGTATCTGAAGATAGAGGACAACTCGGAGCTGTGGAAGTGGTGGCCGGAGAAGCACCCTGCTCTGGGTCACCGCGTCTAACTGGGAAACTGGAGCGATTGCTCAGCCATGCTTAGTCCTGTAGCCAAGAATGTTCCACCATGTCTATCCAGAGCCTCTTGAGGGAAGGGGCTGTGCCAGGGAGACCCTCGTCTGGTTGCTGACATCCCCCAAACCTTAACTCTTAGCAGCAGAAGGCTGATTTCTACCCCAGTGGTTCCATTAAGTGCCAGTTGGCAAAATCGCTTTTAAAATCTCGAATACGCTACAGGATTCTGAGAAATTTAGAAAGGAGGCAGTGAGGACCGTCACCCCAACTGAACGAAGCCTGACGGGCTCGGTTAAAGCTGGACAGTCAAGAGCCAAGTAAACTTATTTTTACGAGGCTGAGAGAGCCGGATTCAAAGCTGCCAGTGTTACTCCTCTCAGAGCACACCTGTGTCCCTGCCTTACAAACACGGGACAAACAGGATTCGTACACCACGTGAGCCCAAAAGCAAAATCCCTGCCTTTTACTGTGCCAATTGTTAAAACCCAACATTTGAGATTTTCGCTTTCTTAACATTTTTAATATAGTATTAACTTTTGTTAGACAAGACAAATTAAATCTTTTTCCTAAAATTATCCACCGAACCTTGCCAGGCATGGAACCGGAGTAAAGAACCGTAGTCATGTCAGCTCTGAGAGAGAATTCGCTACCCTACAAGATGAGAGCTGTGTATCTGGGGAAGGAAGGTCCTGGAGGGTTACTAAATCGAGGAGTGATGATAACTCGGGGTTCTCAGAGGGCTCAGAGTCGGGGCGCACGAGGACTTTTAAGAAGAGTTAGATGTGACAGAGTTTGAGAGCAATGGCCACAAAAAAACTCAAAGCAGAAGAAACTGAAAGTTCCCAAAGGAGAGGATGAGGGAGACCAAGTAGTAGAAGTCAGGACCCTCAGGGGGTGTTGATGTGGGAACATTTTACTCGAACACTTATTATTTAGCGATCAGAAGCCAGGAGCTGAGATTACTTCCCTTTGCGTATTTTAATTGTGTGGCAAATGTGAGTTCAAATATTTCACAGTACTTCTGGATTGAATAAAGTTACTGACATTCATATGGTAGCACATAGTAGGTGCTCAATAAATAATTTTTTCTGTTTCTCCTCTTCCTTCAAATATAATTAATTTTTATTATTATAAAAACCCTTTTGGCTATTAACAGGATAGCCATATCCAGACACTTACATGTAGAAATAGCTGAGAAAAGGAGTTAGGATAGTTTGCTCAGGGTGATGTTTTATTTTATTTGAACAATTGGTCCTTCTTTACTCACTTCAATTTTCCCTCTTAAAAATTAAAACACTCTTAAATTTGCGGGACTTTTTCCCTCATGCTGTGCCTCTTCTTTCTGGTTTCTTCTCACATTTCTTTCCACATGACCAGGGAGCCAGTTTCCTCTCAAGAATGCTAACCACTTAGGACTAAGGTCTATTCTGTTCCGTCCTATCCCTCCAGCTAAAATTTTCAACAGTATTTCAGTCTAAATCTCACCTCTTTATACAAATCACCAACATTAACGAGAAATACAGAATGAGGAAGAATTCAATACTCAAGCCTCTGAGTACAAATTCCGTCAGAGGTCCAGGATAACTCTTGTAGGTTGGCATAACTGACGCCTTCTTGAGCCCTGCTTTTAACTAGTGCCCTGTATCTGACCCAGGAAAACGGCAAATCACTCAGGGTCTAAGTCCCACGAGGAAAGCAGAATGAGCTGTACTCACAGGAGAAAATTAACCTGCTCAACAAGAGAAGCAGGGTACAGGTGTGAACTGAAAATGAATGAAAGATTCGGGCTGAATTGTTTCCAGCAGGATGTCTTTTGTGATTCTGTCTTAAAAACTCTGTAACTTTCCAGTTCGGGGCCACTTTTTTGGACTCTGAAATGGGGGGGGGGTATGGTCCTGAGCTCAGCTAATTAAATTCCAAATTTATCAATTTGGCTGCTTGGATTCCTATATTGTTGTTCACAAACCCACCTCAGTGACCACTTCCACTGCAGACAACATGGTGGACCATGCCTGAAATTGGCTTTCTGGGGACCCCTAATATCTACAAAATGGAGGATGAGTATCTCCCTCAAAAGACTGTTGTAAGAACAAAATGACCCATAAAACAAACAAACCACTTAGACATAATTTTTACATAAAATTTGTGCATGGCTTCACTGTTACTATATAGCCAGCTTCGTATATTGTAGCAAACTAGCAACTCAAATATATTACAGTCATAATATTGGCTGATATTTAATTATATAAATAATATTTAAATATTTAAATATAATGTTTAAGTGTCTTAAAATTTACTGCAGAATAATTATAAGTTTAATACACTGTTGTATATTTAAATGTTATACTAACATCTTACTGTTAAATTTCACATGTTAAGTGGCTGCAACTTTATGTTTCCAGGGGGAGGCATATAGTAGAAACTCCGGTTTTACTGAAGGTCCATTTTTGTAGACAGGTTCACTTCAGTGGTATTTCTATCTTACTTATCTCTACATATCTCTCTACATTACCTGCCTGTGTGTAATTCTCTACCTGTATATTCTGTGACCTGCAGTAGCATGAGAACTAAGTGGGAAATTGATGTCTTCCCAAGAAAAAGCACTTCTAGCCTACAAAAGTGGGCTAAGCGACAGCCCGTAAGAATCCTGCAAGTGCCACATGGCCGGCACCGAGCGATCAGTGCTGGTTGGGTCCAGTGACACCGTGTAAATCCACCTGTGACAGCGTGAACACACATGCACGCCTTCATGACTGTGGGGCTATGAGCTGCCCCAAGCAGAACGCAGCCCTGCTTCTGTTTCTAAGCAACCCAACCTGAGGGTGACTGTCCCTGCAGGGTAAAAGGTGGCAAAGGCTCTGTCAGACTTGACTATAACCATGAACTGGAAAAAAAATCTGATTTTTTTCTTGATGTAGGTAGAAAAACAGTAATAAAACAGAAGTCCGCCTTTCAGGCCAAGACCAGGATCCTTTGCCGGCTCCCCAAGTGGATTTTCTGCGCTGAGAGGGTTGACATTCACCCCACCAGAACACCAACCTCTCTTCCTTTCTATGTGGTGACAAACAAGTTCTCCAGCCGTTTAAGGGACTGTGCAGTGCAGGAAGTAAAGACCGCACGTCTTCCTTCCGGCCGGCTTGTTTGAAGGACACCAACCTGAAGCGGTTGGGGCATCCTGTTCATAGGGTGGGGCACAGCATGCCAGCAGGTTTCAGGGACTCCGGTGTCCCCAGGCGGGAAGCCTCACTACACCCCTGTGACTCACAGGGCCTGCCCCACAGCAGCCCGCAGGTCTACTCAGTCCCGGGGACACACACGTAGGCGAGGCCTGAGGAAGACACGGAGGAGCCATCCCTGCGCTGTGTCCAGGGCCTGCGTAGTAAGCAGCGTCCTGAAGTGACACACTGTGCCCTGTCCGTAGGTATGATCGCTCTGTGTCCATTAAAAATAAAACTGGTCTAAAATAAATAAAGCATCAGTGGCTTCTCAGTGCCCTTCTAAACTCTCTAGAAGGACCTAGGAAATCCAGCCTCTCCACCACCTGCCACCTCCTGTCCCCGTGTCCCTGGCAGAGCCCCCTCACCACGGCAGGCACACACGCTGCTGTGTCCTGTCCCTCGGGGATGTGACACTGCTTGTTCTTCTCCCAGGACCTGCCACTCTCTGAAGTCCATGTAGAGTTGTGAGCTCACTTTATTACTGCCTCCCCACCAGGATGAACACCTCAATCGCCAGGACCCGGTTCAAACCGTGCCGTGCCCTGTGCGTCACGCCTGCCTGGTACAGCACTGCGCGTTTTGTGGAATGAGGAACACACAGAAGAGTGGGTGACCCTAATCTACACCCACAGAAGACAGAGCCCCACAGAATCCGGGCTGCATTCGTAAGCGGGAACTACTGCTGGGCTGTGGACTCTTGTTCCCCGGTTTCATGACCTGGGAGCCGACCGGTTCCAATCTTTGTCCTCAGTTTAGTCACCTGGGAAATGGACATCAGAAGGCCTGAGCCTTGGAGAGTCATGAGATGGGGCACATGAAAAGCGCCACAGTGCCGGGCACACAGTGTTCACTCAGTAAATGCTGCGTGTCAGGAGAGGATTGGGGTGACAATTACCCCAAAACCAAAAATGTCAGCTTTACTGTGGAAACCTGGGTACCCAGGTAGTGGTCCCCCACCCCAGGGGCTCAGAGGTAAGTTTTTCCCTGAATTCCCACTGAGCTACCAGGTCTCCAAGCCAGAGTCACACCCGCCTGCTGGGTTCCTAGGGAGGCCCAGTGTCTTCCCCACCGTGTCCCCAGCTTCAGATTATCTCCCTTTCACGGGGCCATTGATTCGGAAAGAAGCTCTCAGATCATCTTCCCTTGGGGTCTTATCTCACGACCTTCATTCACTGCCCCGCCCCTTTCCTACCTCCCTTGACCCTAAATAACATTCAGCCTTCACAGAAGTACCCCCAGAGCGAGGGGGGAACGTGAGGCATCGCTGCGGGACTCACCCGGGGTGCTCTCAGCACCGTTTCCCCACTCGGTACGTGAAAATGATGAGCCCACCTCCTCCAAAACTACAGCATCTTCCAGATGCAAAGCTATCCGGTCACCTGCTTCAAACGCCTTTAATTACTAATCCCATCTTGGGCCGTCCTTCTCCCAGGTCCCCCCACCACAGGACCCAGAGCCTGAGCTTCCGCCGGTCGGCCCTTGGCACCTCCCGCTGCAGCACCCTGGCCTTTGTTTCTTCAGCCATCTCCTCTGGCCTGCAGGGGTCCCTTCCCACCCCTCCGTCCCTGCTCTCCAGGGTCCCTTCCAGCAAGCTCCCCCTTTCCTGAAGGGCCCCTCCCTCACACTTCAGCGCCTGCCTCTAAACTTCTACATCACAGCCCTGAGAGCCTGAATGTATACTACCCTGTGAGGGCGACTGTCAGCTCCTCCCATCTCTCCTCCCTTCTGTGGCTGTGAAGGGCAGGAAGCCACATGCTTATTTTTGTACAATGTCAGTTTGGCGATGAGAGTTCAATCAATGGTCCTTTTGACTGAACTAAGACCTCTGTAAATCCTAGCAGAGAAGCCGAAACCTCAAAATCATTACAGAAATACCTAGAATGAAAGCAGTTCCTGCTACGCGTTTTTAGATCCATCGTCCTGTTGGTTTGCCTGTCTTCGGATTCTGATCCTTGATGCTATGTAATTTTCTGCTTAACTTTAGAGTTTGGGCCATTCCATCCAAAGATAGCTCAAGAATGTGTGTGTGTGTGTGTGTGTGTGTGTGTGTGTGTGTGTCTGTCTGTCTGTCTGTCTGTCTGTCTGTCTGATTTAGCCAGTTCAAAGGTTTTACTAATTACTATTTTAATTAATAGTTTTCCTACTCTAAGGGAATTCAAAAACATCATATCAAAAGTTTATGCCTTTTTTGATATTTTTTCCATGTTCAAGGTTTTAGTGGTTTAGAGGTAATGTGGAAGTGTCTCACTCCTCTGGGATAATGGAACTTGCACGGGATTGGGAAATTTCCAGAAGCACATCCCAGACGAAGCCGATCTATGGAGCCAGTCTACAAAAATAAGCCCAGAGGAGCGCGTGGTCTGTGGGTCTGGGGGAAAGGCATGTTGTATATCTGTGCTGAGCAGCCTTGGAGCACTCTAGCACACAGAGGGCTCTGAGAGGCCCCCAGGAAAGCCTTCAAGGTTCCCTGAACTATCTAAGAGACTCCTTCCGGGAGTTCCTAGACTCACCCTGGGCACACTGCCCTGCCTCGGTTGTCCCTGGCCTGATCCAGGTGTCTTCTGGAGAGAGTGTCCTCCTTTGCCACATGGTCAAACGGGGCCAGAAGGGCACTGGCACCGCCCCCCCCATGGGTCTCCACTCCTACCCCATGTGTCCCCGCCACGCTACCCTTCAGAGCACATCGGAAGAGGACAGGGGGCCACAGGCGTGCTGGAGACGCAGAGCGGACTTCTCCGTCAGTCCCTCACTCTCCTCCTCCTGAAGTTCTCCGAGTGCCGAAGAATAACCTGAAAATTCTTTTCCAACTTCCCGGCCAGGCAGGAAAGGATGGGGTATAGTTTTGGAATTGCTGTGAAAAGCCAGCTTCTTATCTCTTCACTGGAAAAGTAAACAAAAGAGCAGGGGAGGACTGGCGGCTGCCTGCCAGGCGTCCTTGTGACGAGTCACGATTAGGACATAATGACCCGTCCTTTGAAGACAGTCATACCTGGCCAACGTGAGGAGTCCTCATTTGACTAAAAACAACCTAAATCCCTTTTATGAGGTAAGGAGTGTGTCTTAGGTAATAAACACTTAAGTAATTAGATGGGTTTTATGGGGAAAACTATGGGGAAAATCATCTTGGTAATGGGCCGATGCCCAGGGAGCTGGCTATATAAGGGCCCGGGCAGGAGGGAAGGCCATCGAGACACGGAGACTTCTCCTCTCAGCCTCACACAAACCCAGCTCCCAGCGCCATGGCCTGCTACACCACCCAAGGCTGCAGTGTCCCCTCCGGCCCCGCCACCACCATCTGCTCCTCAGACAAGTCCTGCCGCTGCGGGGTCTGCCTGCCCAGCACCTGCCCACACGAGATCAGCCTCCTGCAGCCCATCTGCTGCGACTCCTGCCCCCCTCCCTGCTGCCAGCCTGAAGTCTACGTGCCCACCTGCTGGCTGCTCAACACCAGCTACCCCACTCCCAGCATCAGCGGGATCGACGTGACCACCTTTGTCCAGCCTGGCTGTCAGAATCCCTGTGAGCCCTGCTGCTAACAGCAACGCCTTGACTGGAACCAGGGATCCGGCTGCCCCACATTCTCCCCGTCACCTGGCTTTGCACTCTTGCTGCTTTGCACCCCGGAGCTAACTCAGTCCAATGCCCAGGGCCAGCTCTGGGTGAACCCGCTGGACTTCCCAATGCCCTGCCCTCTGGGGATGGGGGACCTCCTACCCTTTAGGCTGTTTCACTGCTCTTTGAGGAATAACCATTCTGACTATTTATCAATAAACTTCATTCTGGCTTAGCAAGTACGGCCTTGTGACTGCTGCTTTCTGTTTCCCTCTGGTGGAAGCCAGATGTCTACCTCTGCCTGACGGCGGACCCTCCTCCTCCCAGCCAAGGCTGCCCCCAGCGGCAGGGCTGCAGTGATGGAACTTACCCAAAAATTACAGACGGTGCTTTGGAATAGGCTGCAGGGTGAGAAACTCAGGAAATCACTTTTTAGGATTTTTTTTTTCAATTTAGGAAAGATTTTTTGAAGGCATCTGCTGTGTCATGAACTAAGCTAGACTCTAAAGCTTAATGAGTTTTTAAATATTTAATTTTAGTTTACAAGGATCACGATACTGACTCTTTCATAGGCTAAAACAATTGATCACTGTGCCGGCAGGAGGTACTTTTGACTTCCTTAGAGTTGCCAATGAAATTTCAAATGCAACAAAGGCAAAGGAGGTAGACGCGCAGATGTTAGGTAGGTAAACAGTGATAGAGAAACACGCTGTTTAAACTTTAAAATATGTTACAAGACAAGGGTCCCTGCCACCGATGCCCCTCAAAATCCTCCTGGCCTCCAGCTACCCTCTGAAGCGGTTCTCCAAGCACCCTACCCCGCTCTGTCTCGGCTGTCTCCAAGTCCCAAATCCACCAAAAACACTCCCCTTTTATGGTCATTCTGACTTTGGGGACAAATCAGAAGTCCCATGATGCCCGAGCTGGTGAATAAGGTGGGTGAGGCCCCGCTCGATGTCCGCCTGTCTGCAGATGTGACTGAGCAGCCGCGTTCACTGTAATTTTTAGACGCACCTTGTAAAGACATTCTCGAAAGGAAAGACACTTTCCGAAAGTGGCCAGCGGCGGGAGGAATGCAGCCAAAGCGCTGGGGAGGATTTTGAGGGAAATGAACGACAACGCATCTTTTCCTATAGCAACACTTTTATGAAAAAGGTTTATGACAAAACAATAAGAAAAGAACAACAGTGAACACACTGCATGTTGTTACCTTCAGAGCAGTTAGTCAGAGTACGGGACATCAGCAAAAAGATTTTGTGGGGCTGAGGGTTTAGCTCAACGGCTTAAGCGCTGACCTGGCAAGTACGAGGTTGTGAGTTAAATCCCCAGAAGCAACAAAGCACAAAACTTTCTTTTCAATGACATTTTTTCCATTTAAGCATTCACCACGTACATCCATCTCCCCTAGGAGGCCGTCTTCCAGGAAAGTCCTTTTTTAATGAATATTAACATTTATTAAACATTCCCGGTCCTCTTCAGTGAGCTTGAGTTGGTTTGCAATGAATGGTCCTAACTATGCATGCAGGTTTACTAAGCCAAGTGACAGGTATTATGATCGTGTCACTGCGTCGCCCTTATGCGATCAGACCACAGCAGAGCGTTTTCTATACACCAGAATAGCCCCACAATTCTACTACTGTTCCTCTTAGGAAAAAACATCTCTGGTAAGCACTAATTCAGCACTTTGGTTGTCCTGGAAAAGCCCAAGAGCAGTCAGCTCTTTGCAGGCAGAGCACAATCTAGCTGTGTATTGTTGTGGCCCTGCTCTGGGACTGGGGGGAACCCTCTCGATTTCAGTCTGTTTCCTCATAAATGTAGTAGCTTCCACCCTGTGCCAGGTTTCCCAGGCCATCGGTTTCCTTGCTACTATTATCTTCTCTGCTTTTATCTAAGGGTTATGGTAAGAACCATGGCCCTTACAGTAGACACCATCTGACCCCATCAACCAATCCCGTGTGAGATTCGCCATTCCTACAAAGTGGCTCTCAAGTCCCCGCCCCCAAAGGTAGTTTTTTGTTTCTTGAACCATGCACTTGTGACTGGGCATGGTGGTAGACACCTGGAATCTGAGTTACTCAGGAGGCTGAGACAGGAGGGTCCAAATTCAAGGCCAGCCTGGACAACTTGGTGAGAATCTGTCTCAAAATAAACATTTTTAAAAAGTGCTGGGGATGTAGTTCAGTGGCAGACAGTTTGCTCAGCAGGTGTGAGGCACTGGATGTATGAGGAGGGGAGGGAAGGGGGGAGGGAGAGAAAGGGGAGAGGGAGGGAAGGGAGAGAGGG
>PVLA01013729.1:0-34885 GCA_004027455.1 Hydrochoerus hydrochaeris | reverse complement strand
CCTCCTCCTCCTCCTCCTCCTCCTCCTCCTCCTCCTCCTCCTCCTCCTCCTCCTCCTCCACCTCCTCCTCCTCCTCCTGCACCTTCTCCCTTCTTTCTCCTCACTGAAGCCTAACCAGTGCCTCTGGCTGTCTTTCACAGAAAGCCCACAGGATGCATCACATGGTATTTTATCTTCAGAAATGATAAAAACGCTGCCTGGAACACTGTAATATGTTCTTATGATTTGGATTATAAAAATCTGGAGATGTGAATTATTTGTATTATTCCAGTGTGATGGGAGGTTTTTTGTTTTGGTTTTTATTTTTGGCCTTTTGAGACAGGATCTTGATGTATAGTTCAGATTGGCCTTGAACTCACTATGCAGCCCGGGTTGGCCCTGAACTCACAGCGACCCTCCTGCCTCAGCTTCCTGAGTTCTGGGATGATAGGCATGCACCATCCAATGTAGGGTTATCAGGATAAGAGAAACAGGGGAGCAAGCAGAACTTAGAGAAAAACTTTTTTTTCAGTTTTTAAAAAAGTGCATCTGGGCCCTGGGGTTTAGCTCAGTGGCCTAAGCACCTGCTTGGCAAATGCGAGGTCATGAGTTCAATCCCCAGTACAAAAAAAAAGAAAAAAAAATGCATATGGGCCGGGGGTTTAGCTCAGTGGTTCCAGCACTTGCCTAGTAAATGTGAGGTCTTGAGTTCAATCCCCAGTACCAAATAAAGAAATAAAGAAATGGCCATTTACAACTTTTTAAAAAGTGCATATGAGTTACAACAAGAGCTTATTAGTTACACAAAAAATGAGCTTCATTCTGGCACATTTGCACATATGTGGGACATATTTTAATTATTTAATTACCCTTCCCCTAACCTCCCCCGTCTCCTCCTTTTCTCTATCTCCCTTCTATTTTCCTATTGTCTCTCTCTCTCCTTTTTTCCTCTTTTTTCAATTCCACGTATGACAGCAAACATGTGATATTTGACTGTGTCTGGCTTCCTTTGAATATTTCTAAGACCTAACGGGTAGCGGCCCCGGACCGGTCAGGAGCTTGACTTGGGTGCTGAGCGTGGCGGGTGAACCCCAAGAAACTCACCAGGAGGGGCCCTGACCACAGGAGACTCTCCTCCGAGCTGCTTGATTTATTGCCAGGCTATCGACCCTGCATTAGTGGGATCTTTCTGTCTATTTACACAGAAACTAAGAGAAAAGCCCGATCCCAGTCACGTCGAAGACCCCAACTGTCAAAGCGGGGGAGAGCAATCTAAAAGCCCTTTTAATTCAAGGCTTCAAAGGGGTAAAATCGAGAAAGAAAGAATAATCATTTCTTAATCTTGTTTAGTGAATCCCCATAAAATATTCTCTTCTTTTTAGATCCTTTGTTTAATTTCTAACTTTTCATGAGTAACTTTTTGTTTTTGTTCCTGGTTAAGAAGTTTATAATTTCTATGGCAGCTGTGTATAATCGTTAAATAGGGTATTTAATTCTCTAACTTACTCAAAACCTTTGAATTGTTCTACCCTCACAGAGCACTCTTCTGTCCCTTCATTTACTTTAACTTAATGACTGGAAATTTAATGGGGTGTCATAAGAATTTGAGATGACTTCTATAGAAAACTAATCAATTAAAATCAAATTCTGCACGTATCAAAAATATCTACATTGTGTTATTATATGAAAATTGATTTTCATTTGTAATGTAGTCTACCGTCACATAAAGCAATTATCTGGAAAGTTTTCTTTAATGACAGGAATCACTTATTCATTCCTTTTAATAAGTATTTCCAAATAGAACAGGGGCAGCAAACAAACACACCTTAAGCAAATCAGAGAGAGGACAAGGAGTTGCTACTTATGGAAACCAGAAAAGACATGCAGCCAGTGTTTGGAGCTACACTGCTCAGCAACTGCTTGCTTCTGGGTCGAGTGGAACCTGAACTCCACGTGTCTTCCAGCAGAAAACATTTATCTGGACATAATGTTTTTGCACCAGCTCAGGAATGATTCAGACTAATCCTGCCACTTCTTGCCTGACTGAAGGAACCAAGACTCAGGACAGAGTCCCTTCTGTCCCTAACCCCATTACCCAGATTCCTAACCGTCAGCTGCCTCTAGCTTTATTACCCACTCTGTCCCACTCTGCCCACCTAAGACAGGCCTGCTGGGGACGTCAGGAGAACCTCTGCTGCCCGTCATACCGCGAGCACAGGGTGGCAGAAGAATCGTGTCCCCCTCTCCCCCTGCCGAGGGCCCAGTGACCCCAGGAGCCCCCTAGGTGGGGCTGTTCCAGGGAATTCAAATGACCTTGAAGCATAGGACAACCGGGCAAAGACAGTGCAGCAAAGTCGCAGCTGTCCTGTCAGACCAAAAAATGTGACCTGATTATGCAATCCGATAATAATTGACAAGGACTCTGGAATCTAATTTATCTGTTGCTCCCTAGTGCCACGACACATCTGATGACAGCTGGCTTGCCACCCAAACTAACAGCAAGGGCTCACACTGGCTCAGCTTCGGCTCTTCCTCTGTGGAAAGAGGGCATTTTATTGCTGGCTAAGATCATGATCCGGGAATGGACTGATCCAAGCCGTGGCCCCTTGGTACCTGACTCTCCTATTTTGTCCCACAGAATGTTTGCTCTACCAAAAAAATGTCCCTAAACCTTGGAATCATGAGAGTTAGTGGTTTAGTGTGGCTTTGGTCCTCGGTTTGACAAAAAAGTGCTCAGTGTTCATGCACAAGGTAACTCAGAGCGTCTGCTGGCAGTGGTATCGCAGCAACCCTGCTTCTGCTGGGAGGGATGGGCTGGACTTAGGCATGGAGAGGTGCCCCTTTCTGAGAAAGGGGGGCTGCTAAGGGCAAAAGTCCCAAACTTACCGCCCAGTTTCCAAGGGAGGGAGGGAGAAAACAAAGGAAAGAAGGAAGGAAAGGAGGCAGGAAGAAATCTCTTTCCAGTCGCTCTTAAGTATTAACATCGGTATTAAAGAGACTGTGACACTCTTGGACACCATGTCATCCCCTATTCTAATGAAGGTAGGACTAAACCAATAACCGATTCTTGCTGCTTGGACCAAGCGATTACGTGTGAACTTTCCAACTGCAGCTTAAGGGGAACAGGACGGGGCAGCGCAGCCGGTGTATTGCTTCAGCCCAGGACCAAGAAGCAAAAATCGGTGCTGAGTCTGAGTCAGTGCCAGTGCTCTGGCTCCCTCGTGGTTGCATGAAGGAGAAACAGAATCAAACACGATGGTCAGAAACCAGTGTGACAGCTAACGTGAGGAGTGTGTGCCTGTCACACAAGGAAGCGCTCTGAGGGTGCGTGGAGCTGGAAGCCCCGAGACATGACCCCATGCTTTCCTGTCCAGCAGCCCAGGATCCCCGTCACCTGCCCCGTAACTGCCTCCTCTCCGACCGCCTGCTTCCACCCCCGCCTCCCCAGGGGTTCCCCAATCTTCCTGCGCAACTCCTGTGCACAGAGCTGACATCTAAGAGCCCTGCCCTTCTCCTGGACCGCTCAAGCACCTGCCAAAACCGGGCACAGTGGTGCCTGCCTGGAATCCCAGCACTTGGGAGGCTGAGGCAGGAGAATCACTGTGAGTTTGAGGCCAGCCTGGGCTACATAGCAAGGACCTGTCTCAAGAAACAAACAAAACAAAATTTTTTAATTAAAAAAAAGCCACCAGCCCTAACCCTGCTGTGTATGCCCAGAATCATGCTGAGCTGCTTCTCCACCTTCCAAGCTCCTCCAGTGCCTTCTACAAGACCGTGAGTCTCTATGGGTGCTGGTACTGTCCCCCCAGCCCAGCAGATTAGGAGATTCTCCATGAATGTGGGCACAGCAGGATGGTCCCAGCACCCCTCAGCATCCGGGGTCCCCTCTGGCCACTCAGAAACGCCTAGGTGCTCTGGCGAGGACATCTCCGTTCACTGCTATCGACGGTCAGTCCATCTATCTGGGATGTGGCATTTTTAGGACCAGAATATTACTAATCGGGTCACCATTGGTACCAGGAATCAAACTCACCACCTCAAGCTTGCGGGGCAGGCGCTTTGCCGCTAAGCTATCTGCCCGGCCCTCCCCTC
Organism: Hydrochoerus hydrochaeris; assembly: GCA_004027455.1. Taxonomy (NCBI): domain Eukaryota; kingdom Metazoa; phylum Chordata; class Mammalia; order Rodentia; family Hydrochaeridae; genus Hydrochoerus; species Hydrochoerus hydrochaeris. The sequence goes on along the minus strand of PVLA01013729.1, from coordinate 30,814 downwards.
CAATTATCACTTATTAATTCAAACACGAAGGCCGTGAGAAGGCGAATGGAAAAGGAGTATGCTCGTGGCTTACAGAAGTTAATTTTCATGGTAAGAATTAAGTTATGGAACATAAACTAAGCACTGGGTGGAGGCGTGATACCAGCCAGGCATCATATGATTTCCCCCAAACCACACTGTCCAATGTCCGCACAGATGGGCTGAGGAGGGGGCAGCGGACCTGGTCCTTGCATGTCGTGTAACATGCTGGGCATGTGACCAGCGTTGAGGGGTCCTCGTCTAGCAGACCCAGGAGGCCTCATGTGCACCCCGGGCTTGCAGGGGGGCTGAAGGGCTCTGGTGGACCCTACACACGCAGAAAGGCAGAGCTGGGACAGTGCACACCTGTACTCCCAGCACTCCTGGGGCTAAAGAGAAGAGCAGGGCTAAGCTCAGCCCGGGCGCTTTAGCAACTTGGCAAGACCCTGTCTCAATCCGGGTATGGTGGTGTACGCCCGTCTTCTCAGCACTGGGGAGGCTGAGGCAGGGGGATCGCCCCAAGTTTGAGACCAGCCTGGGCTACATAGTGTGTTCAAGACCAGCTTGAACTACATAGAGAGACCCTGTCTCAAACAAACAAACAACCCTATCTCAAGATAAAAAGTAGAAAAGGGTCAGTGCTTGTAGCTCAGTGTGAAGGCCCTGAGTTCAATCCCTAGTACCACAAAAATTTTTTAAAAAATGAAAATAAATAAGGGATATTTATATTTTTAGTTATTTCCCTGGTATAGTTAACAAGTTGAAGGGCACTTAGCTATTTCCCTGGGTTCTCTTGGTATCTTTTCAATAAACCACAAATGATACATTTCCAAAATGGATATGTGAACATGTATTTTTGCCATAAATTCCTCAGTTTACTGACTGGGGTACCTGAGAATGCTTTTGTTTTTGAAAGTGCAGGTTAGAACATGAGCTTGGGTGAGTCCTGACTTTCCCTCAGGGAAGTAGTTCTTCCCTTCCTTTGTTTAGGATCTGATAACTGATACGGATCCTCTGTCCCAGAAAAAAAAAAAAGTGCATGTCAATACACGGCACTGCCCATCATTTCAAAGGGTCCTTGGCTCCCCTGAAACCCTGCTCTAAAATCCTCTGCATGTCTGCTAACTTCAACTTGTGACTTTATGTCTGTCCAGCTGTTATTTGCAGTGAGCGTTTGCAATCTTGAAATCAGTCCCAGGCAGAAAGTTGGTATCTGAGTCTAGATTAATTCAAATGCACTTTAAAGGTCCCGCAAAGCAGCTACGATAATCTTTAATACCAATGAAGAACAATCACCAAGAAAAATCCCTAAAAATATATTTTCATCACTTAGCCAGGATTTATTTAACCTTTAAGTGAACAGACAGTGGGGCACATTTTCTGCCCCTCCCCGCTTCCCCAAGACCTCGAAGGGCAGGTTACAAGGGAAACATCATAAACAGAGCCGAAAGCAGATCTTTGATAGAGTGGAAACCTGGAAGTGTTATAAACCGAGACTGCTCCCTCTGGCCTTCCTCTCCTGCTTAGGGTGATTCAAACCCCTCACCCCAGCATCAGGCTGGGCACAGGGGCTTCAGTGTCACCCAGAGCTGGAGATCTCTAACCCTAGTCTGCCCTGCCATCTTTCGAAACTACTTCCACTGAAAAATCTTCAGATGCCAAGAGGACCACAAGAGCCAGGGAAAGATACACAGAGGACCAGTTTTAGGCAACCAGAGCCTTAAATTACATTAAGAGTTAAAAGAGTCACCAGGCACGCATTGCGTGACTGTAATCCTAGCTATTTAGCAGGCTGAGGCATGAGGATCACAAGTTCAAGGCTAGCCTGGGCAGTTTAGCAAGAACCTGTCTCAAAACAAAGAATAGAAAGGGCTGGGAAAATAGCTCAGTGGTACAGCACTTGCCTAACAGGCCTGAGGCCCTGGGTTCAATCCCTAGTACCAGAAAAGGGGGGGGGGGAGGGGGATGGAAGAAAGTAAAAGAGCTAAAAAAATCAATCCTCACAGAGGAGGACCCAGAAAATCTGAAATGAAAAGCTCTCTTCACCTAGAAACAAAACCAGAACGGCATGTTTCGGTTACAGGTTAGTTTAAGACATTTACCGTAGCAAATCAGGTAGTAGAGGGGCTTGTGGGTAATTTATTTCTTGAGACAGAGTCTCACTATGCATTTCAAGCTGTCCGTTACTATGTAGCACACGCTAGCTTCAAATCAGGCAATCCTCCTGCCTCAGCCTCCCAAGTGCTGGGATTAGAGGTATCTGTCAGATAATGAACAGTCTGCTGGCAAATAAACGATCATGGGTTTTGTCATAGCAGGGAGGCTTTGAAAGAGGAGCGGGCAGCACTACCTTTGTCTCGGTTTATAACTGGGGGTAAGAGCTGTTCAGATGGTGGGGTTTGCATTTCCCCTTCAAATTCCTCCCAGGGACACAGGGCTGAGCTCGGGCAGTGGCCGCCCTCCCCAGCACCCTCCAGGCGCGGCAGAGCGCGTCGGCACCGCAGCGCCCTTGGCAGTACATACCTGGGGCAGCTTCATGTCGTTGATGTCCCAGCTCAGCAGCTCCTTGTCTTCAGAGTCGAAATCGCCGGGCTCCATGGCGAGCGAGGCCGGGTCACCACCGCAGGCTCCGTCGGGTGGACCTGGGAGTCTGACTTTCGGGGGCTCTTGGTCGCACTGTGCTGGACCAGCTGAGTGGTTCAGACCCGAGTTCTGGCTGAAAACAAAAACGCAGTGACAGTCACACCAACCGCCAGGAGGTTAAAATGGTGCCTCTGTGCCTTCGTGCTGCTCGGGCATTGCTGCAAGTGCTGGAGCTTTAGTAGAGAAGGGGCCGGGGAGGACAGTGGGACAGCGAGATCCCCTGCCACCGCCCCGAGGTCTGTGCCTGTCACTGCTGTCCCCGGGATAGGAACGCCTTCGTCGAAACTGCTGTTATCTGTGGCCAATGGGTGGGACCTTCGTCTTCAGAAGAAGACGACTTGGCTTGGACTTGTTCCTCCAAGAATGTCTTGGTAAATTAGCTAATGTGGTCGAAGTTTCCAGGGGGGGACATTGCACCGGGTGGATCTAGGTATCTGTCCATCTGCAGTGCCACAGGGGTTCGTTTTGGGGTCTCGGCGAATCCTGTGTACTTCGAGATAGCATCAAACGAGTCCCTATGGGGTCATGTTTTTCCGGACCAGGATCGCTTTATCTCGGCACCACTGACATTTCGGACTGGGCAGGTCTCTGTCGGGGGGGGGGGAATCTCGCACATCGGAGGACGGTGAGCACGTCCCGGGCTGTCCCCGCAGCTGTCGGGCTGCTCCCCAGCACTGCCCAGCTGTGACACACAGCAGACAGCCAGGCGCGTGTCCACGGGCAGGGGCTGAACCCGCACACTTGAGAGGGGGCTTTAAACCAGTGGTTCTTCTCCTTGCGTTTCCCCCAAACCTCCTTCCCAATGGCTCTGAGCTTCCGTTCAGTGCTAACGCCCTGCCCGACCTCTCAAGAGCATCCCGCCTCGTCTATTTGATTAAAATGCATTATGTAAATGACATTAAAAATGTTCCAACTTTTAACTATAACGCTTGAAGAGGATTTAGGAGGGAAGAAGGGGGGGGGGAGACAGGGAAGGAAGGGAGGAAAGAAAGAAGAAAGGAAAGATTTAAAATATTTCTCTGATTGAAACATTGACTATTTCGCAGATAAACGGTGCTTATGAATAAGATGCAAAGAGCACCATGGAGCCAGGGCTGGTGGCTCGGGCCTGAATCCCAGCCAGCCTGCAGTCCCAGGGGTTGGCGCAGAATGACTAGTACTTTGACGCCAGCCTGGGCCACTCAGCTAGACCTGTCTCAAAACAAAAACTAAGCAGGGCCAAGGATGTAGCTTCATGGTGAAGCATCCCTGGGTTCAACGCTCGGCTCCCTTAAAAAAGTAAAAGTCCGGCGTGTTCACGTGGTGACATTTCCTCCATTTGCTGGCGCTGTGCTGCAAAGGGTGTGGTGGTGTCACATCCCGCTTAATAGTAAACTCAAGCCACCAGCTCAGCCGGTGCTCGGTGCTCGGGCTGCAGATCTTCACCCTGCTTAGCGCTGGCACCTCCTCTCCTCACCACTGACCGGGAGGGAGTTTGCTAAACAAACCCTTCTCTCCGTCTCTCCTTCACACCTCCATGCTCAGGGCACTGAGATCCTGCTCTCCACTTCAGACTCTCAAGACTAAACCCCCACAGGGGTTTGTTTCCTTGCTCATTTGTTTTCTGCACTGCTGGGAATCAAACTGGTGGCCTTGCATTTGTCAGGCAGGCGCTACGCCTGAGCTACGCCTTCGCCTCCACCCCGTCCCCATTTTTGTGTTTTGAGGCAAGGTCCCCACGAATGACCCAAGCTAACCTGGAACTTGCCATCCTGAACCAGACACCAGAAGAGATGGGGTTCCAGGCATAAACCCCACAACCCACTTGGCTCCAAGGCCCTTACCTCATGCAAAAGCCATAAATATCAAGCGGCAGTTTCAGGTCCCTACGTCACTGAGTAGGAACAACTGTAACTCTGACGGCCCAGATTTTGTCACCACTAAGTAGAATATATTTATTTTGAAGGCTGGGGATGTAACTCAGTGGTAATGCACATGGGTAAGGTCCTGAGCTCAGTCCCTGGAACCACACACACACACACACACACACACACGCACAAATAGGGTTTTTTTTTAACTTTTAAAAATGAGATTTATATGTTCAAAAATAAAAAGCATCGTTGATAGCCGAGGTGATATAGATATAATTCTCTTTTAAATTAAGAGAAAATTACTGCAGGAAAATTATGCTGTTTTTGTAGGTCTTTTTCGGATAAAAACATCAAATGAATGAGCATTGGTTAATATTTCTCCAAAGATCAAGAACACAGAAGAAAACACAGGGAAAAACAAAAAACAAAACAAACAAACAATCCACCCGTTTTACAACCCTTAAACAAAGGAACTCAGTCTTTCTCCAGGATAAAAAGAAAATGTTTCTGGTATTTGGTTTTTTAAGACAAGGTCTTGCTATGCAGTTCAGGCTGACCTCCAACTGGCAGCAACCCTCCTGCCTCAGCCTCCTGAGCACTGGGATTATGCAGCTGGGGGCCGCCTTGCCTGGGTCCCTAACCTGGATCTGTCAAGACTTCCCTGCAGCCCGAGTGAGTCCCACCCTGCGCCACCGCCGGCCCGGAGCCTGGCCGGTCCCTACCTTCCGCTGGCTCAGCCAGATGCAGACAGCGCGAGGTCACCGGCTGGAGCCGCGAGTCCCGCAGACTCTGGTCCTGCTCTGTGAAGACGCGGTGCCTGCTCGGGGTCAGGGTACAGTATGCTAATGAGCCCTGGCCTCTGGCCAATGGGCAGGGGCCTCCCCGCGTGTTCTTCCACAGGCTGCACCCTGGGCGGGCCGCAGGCCAGTGGGTGCTGTTGTCCCACACTGCACCTGGCACGTCTCTGAGGGACACAAGTGGGCAGCTGGGTGGGTCACGCCTGAAATTCTGGCTCCTCAGGAGGCTGAGGCAGGAGGATTGCAAGTGCCAGACCAGCCTGGGAAGCTTGGTGGGACCAAGTAAAAGTAAGCAAGGGCCTAGGATGCAGCTGGGTGTTCCGGGGGGGGTCAATCCCCTGTACCCCAGGCAGGGAGAAAGAGGTGGGGAGGTCACTGCAGCACAGGTCATCGGAGGACACCTGAGACAGCCATCTCTAGACCAGAGACACCCGTGTGTTGAGCTCCCTGCACAGTGACACCCTGCGAATTCTTAGGTCCCCCAAATCCACGGCTCTTCCCTCTCAGGACCTCTGAGGTGTGGCCCTGTTCCAGGGACACCTGTCTTCAGCGCCACACACCAGTTCTGCTCCTCTGTGACATTTTCCGCAGCCTGCTGGGCCTTGGAAGAGTTAAGTTCAATCTACATCAGCTCCCATGCCACAGGTACCCCCAGCACTCGAGAGGCTGAGGCAGGAAGATGCACAGATCTAAGCCAACCTGGATTAGGCAGAGGGTTCAAGGCCAGCCTTGACTACACAGTGAGACCCTGTCTAGAAGAAAAGACGAAACAAGGTGCCATTCGGTCTAGTGGGAAAGATGCACGAAGATGCCCTGGAATCCGGCTTCAGAGTGCGAGGCGTGGGACAGAGGCAGTCACGGGAGAAGGGGGAGAAGCAGGGGCGCCACTCACCAAAGGAACGCGCGCTGGCTCCAGAAAAACTAGGGTCAGTACTGTCAAGGAGGGGAAGAGGCCTTACCTACAGTTAGCGGTTGCTTCAGGGGGTCATCATCAGCTGCTAGGCCTCGTCCAGAGCCGAGCCTGGGGAGGAGGAGACCCGGGAAGTCCAGCGCCTGAAGCCCACCGCTGGGCTGGGCGCGCCCACGGCCTGTGGCAGGACTGAGAGTTTCCATGAACGGCTCCTCGCCGGCCTGGTCCTGCTTCCGTCCTGTGTCATTGTCTTGCGCTTTACCCGGCCAGGCTCGGTGGTAAACACCCCTCTCTGGTTAGGAGGACCTTTCTCTGCCCTCTGGGAGCCTGACCCTCACCGGCAGGCCAAGGCGGAAAAGCAGCTCCCGAGGGGCAAAGCAGCTCAGGACACTCTGTCTCTGTCTCTCTCTATCTCTGTCTGTCTCTCTCTGTCTTTGTTTCTCTGTCTTTGTCTCTCTTTGTCTCTGTCTCTGTCTTTGTCTCTCTCTGCCTTTGTCTCTGCCTCTGTCTCTGTCTCTCTCTTTCTGTCTGTCTCTCTGTCTTTGTCTCTGTCTCTCTGCCTCTCTGTCTCTGTCTCCCTGTCTTTGTCTCTCTGTCTCTGTCTCCCTGTCTTTGTCTCTCTGTCTCTGTCTTTGTCTCTCTGTCTCTCTCTCTCTCTCTCTCTCTCTCTCTCTCTCTCTCTCTCTCTCTCTCTCTCTCTCTCTCTCTCTCTCTCTCTCTCTCTCTCTCTGTCTTTGTCTCTCTCTGCCTCTGTCTCTGTCTCTCTCTTTCTGTCTGTCTCTCTGTCTTTGTCTCTGTCTCTCTGTCTTTGTCTCTCTGTCTGTCTGTCTCTCTCTCTGTCCACCTCTCTCCCCCCATCCCCATCTGCCTCCATCTATACATTTCCCTGTACCCATCTTCTGGGAGCCCCAAAATGTCAGCTCCTCATGAGCCTGTCAGACCCTACCCTACAGCACATGCTTCCCATTTCTGTGGTGTTCTGGAACTCTAAACTCTGAATTTTATAGTCTCATATCCCTCGGGACTGAGGGTTTTTGGCCAACTCAAAATAAATGCCTGGTTTGGGCAGCGTTCACACCATGCCCCTGGCCCCCCCAAACATCTTGGTCCCCCCGTCAGCTCCTTGCCCTCCACACGCAGCTGGCGTAGACGCGGCTTGCACGCTGGGAACTGGCTGTGCACACCGCTGCTTCTGGCCTTGTGAGTGCGAGTCCTGGCTTGCCGGGTGGGAGGCCACTCCTCTGTGACGAGGCTGCCATTGTCCCCTCCTCCTCCTCCTCCTCCACACGGAAGGACACTCTGGGTTCCACCAGTGAGAGCTGTTTGCACTGAGCTGCACCAGCTTGTCCCAGACCTATCACGACACTGTGGCTTTCTTTAAGCTGAGGTTCCTACTTATCCAACCGGACCGGGAGAGTGTTACTGGTCACAGCGATCACCACGGCTGCCCTTGATTAAACAGGGTCAGGTGCCACATGACGTCCCTCGTGTCCCTTGCAGGCGGGAGCCCCCTGGAGCCAGGCAGCAGGAGACCTCATTTCGGATGCCTGACCCCAGTCACGGGTCCCTGGGTTTCTTGGTGCTGTGACTCTGGGCCGGGCTGTCGAGGTCATTCTGTTTCTTTCCATCCACAGGGACGGTTTCGGGCACCTAGATCTTTTTCGTGTAGAACCAGACACTGACACCCAGACAGTGGATGCCGCCAACATCCTTGTCACCTGCCACCTCCAGGTTCCTAAATGTTCAAACGAAGCTACCCAGAGAGGATGGGGTCACGGTGCCACACACAGGACAGCTACCCCAGCCCCCAGGTTTGCCTCAGTTACCACCTGTGCTTTCCAGCTCAGAGCCCCCCGCCGTCTCGTTCCCTCTCAGGAGGGGGCTTTGGCTCCAGGACACCCCCGTCTATCCTACCACCCGTCCTACCCTGGTGGGGCTCCGGGCCTCAGGCCCCTGCTTGGTACCAGCCTTGTGGCCTCTTAGGTGACACCGTGTGCTGGCACCCTCCAAAAACACTCCTCGCTGCCACCACATGAAATGCAGTGAGTGAGTTACATTAGCATAAGTCATGAAGGGGAAACTGAGGCACAGAACGGTTGAGCAGCTTGATCATCTGAGATTATTAAGTAACCAATCTCCCAGCATCAGCGTGCTGACCTTGATCCAAGGAGAAATGTTGGGGAAAAGAGCTACTTAAGATCGCTCCCTCCGCCTTAGAATAAATCTGACACTCCGCCCCGCTGGAAGACGGCCTCCTCCTCGGCGGCCCGCCTTTAGGAAGGGGCTGCCCTCTGTCCCTTTGCCAGGGGAGCAAGCCTGCTCTGGTCTCTGCCTGGAATTTCCCAAATGAGGGCCGAGCTACGGCGCTTTCATCTCAGATGTCGAATTGCAGCTGACCTCCGCCCCGCTGATGGCTATCGGCGGCACAGAGAGGCTCCGAGCGAGCGGGAGCCAGTGCGAGAGTGGACGGGGAGACGTCTGGACAGGGCGGGCAGGCGTGCGCGGGTCCTCGGGCCCGAGGGCCTCTGCTCTCCGCCCTTGGAACTGGGCGTTCTTGCATTTCCCGCCTCTTTACCCTCACTCCAGAATAAGCCACTCGGCTGTACACTCCCACAAGGGGCACCTGGGACACTGCTCTGACACCCTTCAAAATCGGAAAATCCTTCGCGATGCCTCACTGCGGTCAGCGTGCGGGACGGAGGGGGCCACAAGGGGCCCGGGGACACACACTGGCTTGCGAGGCTCAGGCAGAGGGGTCAAGGACCAGGTAGAGGTCATCCCTCGGGGCTGCTGAAGGCAGAACTTCGGGTTTTTCCTGCAGGGTTTCTCAGGTCGTTAGCAGTTTGTGGCTTTTATGTGGAGTTTCTCCAGGTTCTATTCAACACGCGTGCAGGTCGAAGGTCCAACTGCATCCTTCTCTGTCCTGGAAGGGGACAGCACCCCATACTCCCAGTTCCACCAGTCCAGGTCAACTAGTGACACTGAGGTCCCCGGCTGATGTTGAAGTTTAAAAATAGTCTACTTTAGTTATAACATTTGAGTGCTAGGAATGCAGCTCTGTGGTAGAGCACTTGCCTGGCATGCGTGAGGCCTTGGTTTCAGTCCTCAGTACCACAGAAATAAAAAATAAGAGGAATAGTTATAAAACATATGAATTATTTTAGCGATAGGAACTATGACTAACGTGTATATACAATGCCAAAGTGACAGCTTGCAACTCCTAAAAAGGGAAAAAATTAAAGACAAACACGCTCTCAAAGTCATTTTGCTATTTCTGTTTTATGCTATAAGTCACAAAATAGGTTAAGAAGAATGTGGCTAAAATCAACACGGAGAAAATAATTTTACTTCTAACGTGAGTTTGCGAATCGGGAGATCAGCATCAACTTTCTTGGACTTAAGAACAGTGACCGAGCCAGTCCTGCAGGTGCATGCCTGTGAGCAGAGGCTGAGGCAGGAGGACCGCAAATTCAAGGCCAGTCTGGGCAACGTAGCAAGATGCTATCTCAAAATAAAAAGTAAAAAGAGCTGGGGACGCAGCTCAGGGGACGCGGCTTGGAGAGCCCTTGCCTAGCACGCACAAGGTCCTGGGTCTGATTCCCACTCCAGGGCCGAGGATTGGGGTGTCAGGGGGGCACAATGATCACCCTAAACAAGATTTTGGTTCTGCCATTTCCCTAAGGAAGTGAGGTACCTGTGCTTGGTAATTTTTAATACAGATATTATTTATGTTAAAAGATAAATAGGTTTGGTTTTTTCTTAGGTCATAGGTTAGAAGAGGAGTCTGAACACCAAAATATAAACAACCCCGAGGACAAGTGGCAGGAAGACAGATGCTAACTAAAGAGATCTCAGCAATAGTGAGCTTTTCTACCCTAACTGATTTTTAACCCACAGCCTAAAAATATCAGCAGCACTAGAAAGTGAGACAAGATGTCTCTAAAAGTCCCTAACTCACTGGGCGTAGTGGTCCCCACGGCTGGGGAAGTTGAGGCAGGGGGATGGCCAGGAGTTTGAGGCCAACCTGGGCTCCATAGTGAGCTCAAGTCCAGCCCAAATTACAGAGCAAGGGTCTGTCTTAAAAGACAGTAACAACAACAAGCAAACCAAATACCGCAAAACCCAACCTACCTCCTCAGAACTGGTCTCACGGACTGAAGCAGGGGAATCTATAGGCCAAGAACTCGAAAACAGTGGTCAAAATGTTTGGAGAGATAAAGCAAGGAGACATAAGCAAGTGTATAAATTGAGTGAGTTCACAAAAGGATTTAATTAAAAAGATAAATGACTTTACCAATAAAGTGTTCAACCATCTTAAATAAAAAACTGAGTTAAAACAATACAAGACATAAGTGACCACTTCAGTAAAAAACTAGGAAATGTGAAGAGAAAGCAGAGATAAATGAAAAAGTTTAGTGGAAAACATGAGTATCAGACTTGACCAGTGTGAGGTCAGAGTGTCAGAAACAGAAGGCAAAAGGGGTGTAGACAATAAACTTGACCTCTACAACCAACAAGATACCATGGAAGCCAAATTTAATAGCTGCTAGACAGTTCAAAAAACATCAACCTCAGAATTATAGGAGCAAAGGAAAAATTGGAAGATGGTTTAAAAGGTCTAAAAAATTTATTCACTGAAATCATGCCAGAAAATTTCCCAAATCTAGGGAAATAATTCAATGTTCAAGTATAAGAGGCATATAAAACCTCATATTGCCACAACCAGAAAGGAACCTTAATAAAACCAATGTAATAAAAATATCAGAAATTCAGTAAAAAGAGAGAACACCAAAAGCTTTTAGAGGAAAATCAGTAAGTAAGCTGAAAAGGCCAGTCTCTCTGAATAACTGGATTTTTCAGCACAAACCTTACAGGCAAGGACAGCGTGGAGCTGAGTTTTTAAAGTTCTAGAAGAAAATTATCAAGCCAGACTTTTGTATACTGCAAAATTCATCTTTAAAATTAATCAAGAAGACTTTCCATGCCGAAGAAATCCCAAAGAAGTACGTGACCACTAGCCCAGCACTGCAGAAAACACTGCAGGGATCCTAGACAGAGACTGGGAGTCTGCCAGCACCAAAGAGCCCAGAGGAAACTGTCCACCTAACTGCAGAACAATTACACAAAAGAACAAAGCAAGCAAAGGAATCAGCCCTGGAAAAATAATGCAAAGAAATGCCTTATTAATATAACTCAATGTCAGTGATCTCAATGCCCCAGTCAAAAGACATAGACTGGCAAGTTGGATCAAAAAACAACATGTAACCGTATCCTGCCTATGGGAGACACAGGGACACGCATAGATTAATGGTAGAAGGGTAGAAAACAACATCCACTCACCAGAGCATTGGAAACCAGCCAGAACAGTTCTCTTGTTTTTAGACACCCTAGATTTCAATCCAAAACTGATCAAAGAAGACAAAGATGGCCCCTATGCATTGGTAAAGGGAGCAATTCAACAGGAAGGGATAAGAGTTATAAATGTCTATGCACAGAGCTGAGGATACAGCTCGGCAGCGCAGTGCCTGCCAAGCACAAGGTCATGAGTTCGATCTCTGGTACCCCCTAAATGTACCTACCCAAACGGATAAAACAAAAACTAATGGATATGTAAGATGGACTCCAATATTTAATCATAATGAGGGACATCCGTACCACATTCTCACAATTAAACAGCTCGAGCAAACAAAATCAACAAAGAAGCATTCGAGTTAAACTACGCCACGGAACAGAGGGACTTAACAGATTTAGAGCGTTTCACCCTGAAACAAAAGAAAACGCATTGTTTTTCAGCAGCACCAAGAGCTTTTTCTAAAATAGGCCATATCTTAGGCCATAAAGCATGCTTAAATAAATACAAAAGAATTGAAATAATCCCATGCATGCGATCAGATCATAGAGGAATGAAGCTAGAAATCAACAGCAAAAGAAGCCGCAGAAACTTCACAGACACATAGCGATTAAAGAATACATTGTTGACTAAGCAATGGATCACAGAAGAAATACAGGAAGAAATCAAAAACTTCCTAGAGCCCGACAGGAGTGGAAACACAGCACACCAAAACCCCGAGGGCGCCAGTACCCAGGAGGAGGTTTCGAGCTGGGAACTCATTCATGAATGCCACAGAGGGGTCCCAAAGACATGACCCCGTCTCAGGGTCCCGGGAAAACAGCAACAACCCAACCTGAAGCTCACGGAAGACGAGAGATTATGAAGATGAGAGTGGAAGTTAATTAAATTGAGACAAAAATAACACAAAGGTTCGATGCGTCAGAGTTGGTGCTTTGAAGGGTGGAAGGGGAGCTGGGCTGGGACGGAGGAGGAAGGAGAGGGCTCCGGAGGCGAGGGTGAGGGTGACGGTGACGGTGACAGGGACGGTGATGGCGCAGGCACTGACTGCCCCATCACAAATGCACATTAATCAAAAGGGGGGCTTGAAAAAGAAAACAGAAATGGACAAAGAGCGTGGAGAGAGCTGTGCCCACAGTGACAGCCGCGCTTCTTTGCGTGGTGGGGTTATTGATGACGTTTGTTCCCTTTTTATATTTTCATATAGAATTTTTAAATTTTTCCATGGGACGTGTAGCCTTTAAAATAATCATTTCTTTTTAAAAATCAGTGAGGTACTAAAGTAATCAGTACTTCTCAAACTTTTGGGCCGGAAGACAGGTTTATACTCCTAAAAACTCACAAGAAACTCAAAGGTGTTCATTTATGTGGTTATAGCTGACAAAGTTTACCACACTAGAAACTAAAGTTGTAATTTTTTTGAGGTATTAGGCCTTTCTTTCCCTCCCTCTTTCATTCACTCAGCCATATCCCATACCTGATTTGTATTATTATTATTATTATTATTATTGTATTTTTGAGACAGGGTCTCACTATGTAGTTCAGGCTGGCTATGGGCTCACTTTGATTTGTTTTGTTTTGTTCTGGGTTTGGTGTTTTCTCTTTCTTTCTTTCTCTTTCTTTTTTTCTTTCTTTCTCTCTCTCCTTTCTTTCTTTCTTTCTTTCTTTCTTTCTCTCTCTCTCTCTCTTCTTTCTTTCTTTCTTTCTTTCTCTCTCTCTCTTCTTTCTTCCTTTCTTTCTTCCTTTCTTTCTTCCTTTCTTTCTTTCTTTCTTTCTTTTCTTTCTTTCTTTCTTTCTTTCTTTCTTTCTTTCTTTCTTTCTTTCTTTCTTTCTTTCTTTCTTTTTTGTACCAGAGATTGAACTCACACAGGCAGGTGCTTATGCCACTGAGCTAAATCCCCAGTAGCCCAAACTGGTCTTGAACTTGCAAACGATCCTCCTGCCTCAGCCTCTCAAGTGCTGGGATTAAAGGAGTGCGCCACCTCTGTATGTTTTATGTTGAGAGAAGGTCTTGTTAAATGGCCCAAATTGGGCACCAACCTGTCATTCTTCTACCTCAGCCTCCCAGAGTGCTGGAATTATAGGCATGTGCCCAGCTTGGAAAAATATAACTTTAACAATTGTTCATCTAGCCAGGCCTGGTAGCACACATGTGTAATTCTAGCACTCAAGAGGCTGGGGCAAGCAAAAAATGGCCGGGAGTTCAAGGCCAGCTTGGACTGTACAGTGAGTTCAAGGTGAGCTTCAACTACCTATCAAGACCCTGTCTCAAAAAAAAAAATTGTTAATTTAAAAGAACAGTAAAGGCCAGGGAGACAGCTCAGCAGCTCAGCATCTGCCTGGCAAGAGTGAGTTGTGAGTTTGATCTCAGGTACCAAAAAAAAAAAAAAAAAGAATAATGTTTTAAAAAACAAAAAAGAACAGTAGCAACCCATGACACTTTCTCTCTCTCTCTCTCTCTCTCTCTCCCCCTTTCATTGTTTTAGACAAAAATCTCACTCTGTAGCCCAGGCTGGCCTGGAATTTACCAAGTTGCCCAGGCTGGTCTTGAATTCATGATCTTCCTGCCTCAGCTTCCTGAGTGTTGGGATGACAGGTATGTACCACCATGCCCGGCTGACTCATTACGTTTTAGCATCAATAACATTGTGCTGAAAAATAAGTTTCCTTGAGACAAAAAAAAAGAGAAGAGAAATATTGTTTAACATTTTTGCGAATCTCTAACCCTCGACCCACCAAAGGTAGCTGAATACCTCTGGTCTCCCAGTGCCTTTAATCTGTTAGCAGTATCATGGGTCCCCAGTTCTGGAGGCCCCCCCATACACTGTGAAAGACTTACAGTGACGGGAGAAAGTAGCATCTAGCATGAGCGTGAAGATCATTTTGAGTTAGACAAACACCGCACCAAAGAATTCAACTCTCACAGAAACATTTTGAGCCGGGCATGTTTTTAAACAGACAAAGAAACTGAGGTTCAGAGAAGCCCATCGCTTTATCTAGATCACATGCCCAGATTCCTGTCTTTAGACTGGGAGTCTAGGACCCGACTCCAGATAACCATCTCATCTCCCTTGTCACAGCTTTTTGAACACACACCTTCATCCAGATAAGCACCCGCCCGGACTACTCCAAGAACCTTTGCACAATCATTAGAAGAGCTAATACTTCAATTCTGGAATACGGCAGAAGACGCAGACCCAGAGAGGTTCCACAGAACGCAGTGCCAAGTGGAGCAGGGGAAGGCGGGGGACCTGCTGGGGTCCGGGTTCCACCCTCTGCTCGCTGTTTGACTGCAGATGCAATTCTTCACCTCTGAGGCAGCAGGAGCCCCGGGTCTGCAGCGTGGGCTATCTCACCTCCCCGAAGGCTAAACTGAATTGACAGTCCCCAAGATCCCTGCCGGCAGGAGGGCTGTCATTTACCAAAAATCCCAGACATTTAGGAGGTTAGCATACAACTGGGGTGAAATGGACTCTTCTTTTGCCTTTTTTCCTTTGGTTTTGGTTTGCTTTGGTTTGGGAGCGAGCACTAGGCGTGGAAGCCAGGGTCCTGCGCCTGCTAGGAGAGCACTGGGCTGCCGGGCTACGTGTCCGGCCCTACAGTCTCCTTTTGGGGGAGGAATCTCTGGACGTCTGTCTTTTTGCTAATGCGCTACACATGGAACTTAGCTTTTTCTCTTTTTGTCAGAGCCCCTGCAGTCATCTTTCTTTTAACTCCTTGAAATTTCCCCTAGTAAACGCAGCCTTGAAACATCAGGTTTGAAATCACCTGAAAAGCCGGGCGTGGTGGCTCACACCTGTCATCCTAGCACTCGGGAGGCTGAGGCAGGAGGATCAAAGTGAGCTCAAGGCCAGCCTGAACGGCAGAGAGAGACCCTGTCTCAAAAAGACAAAAAAAAAAAAAAAAAGTCAATGTGCAGAAATCCAGAGGCTTCCGGCTGGCAGTTTGGGGGAGAATCGGGGTACCCACTCTGTGCAGCCCCCGGGAGACTGCGGAAAAGCTTGCGCTCTTGACAGGAGCTCTGAGTGTGCTCCTGCATGGAACATTTAGTGTGCACCAAAGCTCTTTTCCCTTTTATATTGTGGTAAAACACACATAACATGAAATTTCACTCACTGAACCATTTTCAACGTACAGCTCAGTAACTCTGTGGAGCAACGGTCATCACCAGGCCCCCTCCGGAACTCACCTTGCAAAACTTTAACCAGCCCACCAAGCACTCAGCCCCCTGCCCTGCAGCTTTGGGCCTCTGTCGCTCCACCCTCTGTCCGTGAGTTTGCCTGGTTTCCCTTAGCAGAGTCCCAGACAATCGCCCGTGCCGGAGCTGCAGCAGGACGCCTCCACTTCTGAGGCGAATGAAATACCATGTTTGATGTATGCACCGTATTTTCCTTATGTATCCACCCAGGGAGGATATGGGAGTGTCCCCAAGGCACACCAGCCTTGCCGGCCTTCATCAGCCAGCTCCGTGTTCCGGCCAGCGCTCTGGGATTGAGCCCAGGCCGTGAGCTGGGCCAAACGTGGGCAGCTCTAGACACTGCTGCGAATACCAGCGAGAAAAGAAGCTTCACACACACAGACCGAAGAGAGACGGAGCTAACGGCGGTGGCCAGACACCAGGAAATGTGCGGGGTGGTTTCAAGTTTGACAAACAAATTCCACCGTGAGGAGAAAGCAAAATTTTTGTCTTTGGCGTTTTCATCTCTTCTCTAGAGATATTACTAAATCTTAAGTTTCATAAGGTCAGCGATGCTCCTACTTTCAACCTTGCGTTCCATGTAACACCTTGAAATGTTTCTGGAAATTCCATAAACGTATCCACAGATAAACCAGCATAGTGCACGATTCAGGAATATCTTCCTCCAGCTTACAACAGCCTCACAAGATGAGCAGGGCAAATGTTTGTGGAGTTTTACAGAGAAATAACCTTAAGTCAGATGCAGCAGTGCACGCCTGTACTCTCGGCACTCTAGAGGCTGAGGCAGGACGATTTCGAGTTGGAGGCCAGTCTGAACCACATAGCAAGACCCGGTCTCACAAGCCAAAACAAAGAGAGCAAAGGTAGGGGAGGAGGCTGAGGGTCTCAGTCACTAGCTCATCAGCAGCCAACGTGGGGTCAGGGACACTGCCAGAGGTTTTTTAACACTGTTGCTCAGGAGCTGCAAATGAGCCCTTGGAGTCACTTATACGTATAGTGGTGACATCCTTTTTTACTAGTGGGTTCTCTATCACTGAGCCGCATCCCCGGCCCGTTTTACTTTCTACTTTGAGGCAGGGACTCAGTGAGTTTGCCAAGCTGGCCCAGAGCATGCCATCTGTCTGCCTCCGCTCCTCCAGTAGCTAGGAGTGCAGGCCTGTACCACTCTCCTGTTTTAAGTTGCGTACATATGATTTTGCGAGCTTCACCCAAGAGAACAGTTTTTCCTATTCGTTTCTGGATGTGAAGGTTATGTCTGTGTGAGATCAGGACCATGAACAATAGCGTTCAGAAAATAACAAAGTGGGTGAGGTTCAGTGGCACACACTTGTAATCCCAGCTACTCTGGAGGCTGAGGCAGGAGGATCACAAGTTCTAGGCCACCCTGGGCAAGTCAGCATGAATTTATCTCAAAATAAAAAGGGCCAGGAGTGTAGCTCATTAGTAGTGCCCTTGAATTTAATCTCCAGTACTGGGTAAAAAAGGCAGATTACTGCCTTCATACCTGTCTTATTTTCCCTCTTTTTGAAAAAGCCTGCAGGAGTAACTGTAAGATAATTTAAAAATGTGCTGAGAGAGAGGAGGTAGAGAAATTTCAGTGAGTTTTTGGAAGAGCAAGTCTACATCAAGGAACCTATTTAGCTGGTGAAGCCGGACAGCCCAACAAGGGGCACAGGGGAGACAGGAAAACCTTTGATCTGTGGGGAGTTCACACCCCAGGCAGGAGGGCCGGACAGGAACAGAGCAGAAGCGCTGGCTGAAGCTGGTGTCCTGGTGCGCTTCTGTAACCCTAGCGCTCTGACACACCCTGAGGCAGGAGGGTTGAACCCAGCCTGGCCAGCCTAACAACTTGGTGAGATCTTGTCTCAAAATTTACAATAAAAAACAAGGAGGGCCAGGGCTGGGGATTTAGCTTAGCTTGCCTGGTAGTGTGAGGTTGAACGTTTGATCCCTGGCACCAAAAAATAAAATAAAATAAAAATGCAGGAGGTCTTGCGACAAGGTCCTGGGTTCAATCCCCAGCACCACCCACATACACACACACACACACACACACACACACACACGAGTGTGCATGCACAAGTGCTGTTAGACCGGGGAGAACTGAACAATGCTTGGGTGTTTCTCCCCACTTACTCCCCGGCCCGACGCCATACAGCAGGTCTCAGAATGCTTTCTCTTTGGGAAACTGAGTCAGCAAGCTTCTAGGTCTGGAGAAGTCTGGACCTGCGGGCCATCAGGAAGACCAGAGGCCATCACTCCAGGGGTGTCTGCTCGGGCCTGCGGGACCTCTGCCATCTTCTCCAGCCAGGCCACAAGAGGGCAGCAGGGAAGCTTGTGCTTGGACCCCACTTCTAGGGGTGGGAAATGAGTGATTCTTCCTGTCGGCAGAAACTGAGGGTCCTCAAAAAGAGCAAATATGCTAGGACGGTCAGTGCAAAGGGAAGCTCACTGACAGACCCTTAGAAAGGAGCCCACCAGCCAGTACCACAGAGCTCCAGGTGTCCTCGTTCCTAAGTGTGGACACAGTCGAGGGTGATTTGACATCTGGGAAAACCTCCAGCACCGAGGAGGGTGGGTAAAACCAACCCACCAAGACTCAGAGGAGACAGACGCCGCAGCTGTACCATGGACGTCATGGGGCTGGAACGGAAACACAGAGAAACCACCAGAAAACAAACCAGGGCTCTGTGAACTGCACATATAACCATTTAAAAGAAACATTCGTCTAAGAAGGAAAATGAAACCAAAGAAACCTGCCAATCAGAAAGCTGAAGTGAAAGTCAAAGAGAGTCAGGCGTGGTGGCACACAGTCTCAGGAGGCTGAGGCGGGAGGATCGCTCGGAGATGGAGGCCAGCTTGGGCTACAAAGTGAGTTCTAGGCCAGCCTGAACTGTGTAGCGAGACCCTGTCTCAAAAAGACAAAAAGAGGGCCCTCCGGAACCTCCGCACAGTATACAGAGCACACTCTTTAGCTCCTGACCTGCTCCTCACCAGTAATCTGAAAGGAAATCAGAAAGACAAAAGCCAAAAATTTTAAAATGGAAAGTCAAAGAGAACAAACACGAAATGTGTGGTGGATCAAAGCAATTCCACCCAAGTAAAATGAGAAGCTGCCAGAAGTAATTAAAAGTGGGAGAGAGAAAATGAACAAAGTGATACAAGAACATTCTCCAGAGTTGGAGGAGAGAAATTCCAGACTAAAAACTCCTATGAGCACTCAACATGGTAAGGGGAAAAGGGCTGCCCTAGACACACCACAGGAATTTGGAGTACACTGGTAACCAACTCGGAAACAATGCTTAACTTCCAGAGCAAAAAACGCTGGTTATATGCTTAAAGATAGAAAATCTGAATTTCACTGGACTGTTCAAACTCTGAAAACCAAAGACAATGGAGTAAAGTCTGCAAAATTCCGAGGGAAAACCCTCCATCCCCGGGGACGCTGGAAGGAGCCATGATTCCACAGGATCTGTGTTGGTCACTCATGAGAGAAGAATAAACGTTTATACACACGCAAGACTTTGGAAGTTTACTTTCTGCATGCCAGGAGCTACTAGAGGGCATCTTCTGCTGAAATAGGGGTCCCTGAAGAGAGGAAGGATCCAGGACAGTGGTGCTAGGACACCCCAATGGGGCAGGCACACAAGAGCAAATCTGTGAACAAACCACCTAGGGTTTCCGATGGCACTTAATTCTGTGAGTTTGTCTAGCGTGAATCTTGGGTATCTGGTCAACCACTAGTCTGGCTGTTACATATTAAATAAAATTAATATTTAAATGAGTAGACTTTGGATCAAGCAAATTATCCTCCATAATAGAGGTGGTCTCATCCAATAAGGCGAAAACTTTAATAGGAATAGGAATTCTGGGGCCGGGGATTTTGCTCAGTGGCATAAGCATCTGCCTGGCAAGCGCAAGGTCCTGAGTTCGATCCCCAGTAGGAAAGGGAATTCTGGACTTGACCTATCACATTAGTTCTTTCCCAGCCACTGGCTATCCATCCTTTAGATTTTAGGCTTTCCAGCTCCCTAAAGTATATGAGCCAATTCCTTCAAATGACCTTCTCTTCCCCTCTTGCTTTTGCTCCCCCTCCCTGTATAAACACACACACACACACACACACACACACACACACACACGTCCTATTAATTCTGTTTCTCTGAAGAACCCTATCTCAGAATCCTGTACATACAAGAAAAAAAAAGAGATCAACCTTTGTGAGCATGAAAAATCATGACAGATACAAAAAACTAGGCAATTAAAAAATTGAGGTAATTATTAATTCCAGGAAAACTACAGGATTACGTATCTGCAATGAGCACTATTTATATATCAGGTAATAGAAATCCCAGCCATTGGCTAACCAAAAATTATCTATAGGACAGCAGGTATCTCGGCACATGCCTGTAACCCCCCATTCCAGGAGGCTCAAGCACAGATCCCAAGATTGAGCCCAGCCTGGGCACCGAGTGACCCAGCAAATCCTATCTAGAAAAAGTGCAAGAAGGCTGCTGGTGTAGCTCAGTGCAAAGTATAAAATTGGGAAATATAATTATCCTGAAGCATAAGTGTTCATGTCAAAGGAAAGTGAAGAGAGCTAGGACTGGGGATTTAGCTCAATGGCCTCAGCATCTGCCTGGCAAGTGTGAGGTCGTGAGTTTAATCCCCAACAGTAATTTTCTATGGGTGCAGGGCCGGGAAGTAAGAAATGGTAGATGAGCTACTTGTGGTTTTATATCACAGCCTTTCTTTGGCTTTTATTATTTCCTGCAGTTTGAATTTGACCTGTTCCCCAAAGGGCCCTGTCTGAAAGGCTTGGAGCTCCGACCGTGATGCCAGTGTGAAACAGTGAGCTCTTGTGGAGATGGGGCATCGTGAGGGTTCTCGCTGCTCGGACACAGCCTTCAAGGGGACTGCGGGACTCCGGCCTCTCTCCATCTCTGTCCCCGCCTGGTCCCCCGCTCCACCCTCCGCCACGATGCCCTGTCCTGCTACAGGCCCAGCAGCGGCGGCAGCAGGGCTGAGCAACCCTGGACAGAAACCGAGCAACTGTGAGCGAACAGAAATCTTGGCTCTTTTTAAGCTGTTTTAAGTATTTGCTATGACAACGGAAACCCAACTAACACTACTTGAAGTGCAGTTATTACTTGGATAAAATAAATTTTAACTAAAGAATGTTTGTATTCTTGCAGCTTCACGGCTTTGGTCTAGTAGTTAATTGATTTAATCTTTAAAGGAATGCAGCACTACTATTGGACTATTTACTATTGTAAAAGTTGTGTTTTTCTCCTTATTGATGGTGCTGGGGATCAAACCAGCACCTTATACAAATTTTAATCAACACAGGAAATAAATGTAAGAGCAGGAATATTCCCGATCACTGAACCCCCAACTGGGGGTGATGCGTACATTATTCGGGGCGGCGAGCACCACAGATGCTTGATAACAATTGACATGAACTGCAAGAAAGTCTTGCTCAGGTTTTTGTGGGGGACACCTCTCAGGGAGGCGGGGCGCAGGGGGACCTTGCGTGGGTCTCCTACACTTGCTGGAAATTCAGAGGCTGTTTTATCTTCGTGGCTCTGGCAGGTTTTGGATACTCAGAGCTGAAATGGAATCTTCCCAGGAAAGGGAATGAATGGGGGAAAGGGCAGGGGCGGCAGAGAAGATGGCCACACGGGACTGGTGGTCCTTTCTCACCAAGCAGAGAGAGGTTCGGCCAGGCCCAGCCCAGGCCCAGGTGCCTGGCCCAGATGCTGCACAGCCATGGGCCACAAGGTGGCAGCCATGTCTCGTTAGTGGCCAGGCCACAGCTCTCGCCAGGGCCTGTGGCAGAGACCAAGCCTTGTGCCCTGAGAGAAACAGCTTCTTAGTGATGCTGACCTGAAAGGCAGTTTCAGGACTTGCTTGTCCACACCTGCTGATTCCTTCCCTGGCTGCACCCTGCAATTGGGCTTCTGCTCCGACCCCGGCAGGGAGGCTTCCCCTGACCTTGTCAGCACTTAAAGCCCAGGGGTGCTGCCCACGTCTACCATGCCACAGAGCTGACGCCGCTTCTCCTCCTGGAAGCTCCTGGAAGCTCACACTGCAGCCTCCCGCTGCCAGCACCCACTCCCAGTCCTTGTGGACCCCACCTTGTGCAGCCCTGAGCTTCCTTTCCCTTGCTGCCGAACACGAACTTGCTTGTCTAGCAAGCTGCTGAGCTCTATAGACCCGGAGGATGACTTGGATGTTACAGCGCCCGAGTCTGCATCTCCAGCTCAAACGTCTGCTAGGTTCACATGCCACATCTGGCCACTCAACAGCTGCACACCCAGACTGTCCCCTCCCGTCCCCTCGTCGTGCAGTCTGCCCATCTCTGTCCACTTCCTGGTGTTGACCCCTTTTCTATTCCCACAGAAAGTGCTCCTGGCCCCACCTGCAAATGAGATCAGGATGGTGTCTGCGTCTCAGCACCTGCACCACTGCTGCCCCAGGCCAAACGGTCCCCCCAACCTCCTGGGGGTTCACCCCTTTCTAGGGCTTGTTTCCAGTAGGACAGCCGCTGGAGCCCTGCTTTACAAGCCAGATCCTGTCACCCTTCTGCTCAGGACTCTCTGAACTCTCTCCGCTTAGGCCAGAATAAAAGCAAAATCCTTAGAGGCATCTAACACTCAGGTCCAGTTTGATTCAACAGAAATACAGTGCGAGCCCTGTAGGGGGACCTTAAACTCTCCAGGAACCATAGCAAGTCAAAACCCCGGTTGTGGCGGTGCACACCTGTCACCCCAGCTCATGGGAAGCTGAGGCCAGATTGCCATGAGCTCAAGGCCAGCCTGGGCTACACAGTGAGACCCTGTCCCCAAAACAAACAAACAAACAGTGAAATGCACTTTAATCACAGACTTTATTTAACCCAAGTCTCTGCTTATTGCAACACGGATTCAGTATCAAAAAAGAAAATTTTACACTTGTTTTCATTCAAAACCTGTGAAACTACCGTCTAACCGGACAGCTCGGGTCAGTTCTGCCAGCACGCGTCCCGCAGTCCCCATGGCGGACACACAGCCCACGCTGCCCCTCTGGCGTGGGTCCCCTCCTGCGCCTCCCCAGTGGGCTCCTTTCTCCCTTCGCACGGCTGCCCCCAGCCCCACGCCCTTCCCGGTGGCCACACAGCCGTTGTGGGCCCAGCGCCTTCCAAGGAGCCCCACAAGCCCCCACAACCCGCGAGCATTTCTTTTCTTTTCCTGCCGTGTGGCCCAGGTTGGTCTCTGACTCCCAGGCTCAAGTGACCCTCTTGCCTCCACTTCCTGAGAGCACAAGTGCGAGTCATATCAGGCTCAGGAGACCTGAATGGATCGGAGAGAGAATGGACAGCCCTGCCCAGGAGGGATTTCAGCTCAGGGCCACAAGCCAGGGCCTCACACAGCGCAGAAGAGCGGAGAGCTTGAATCGGTAGCAATGGGCACTATTTCTGTTGTTCACCAGCAAAGAACGGGCAAAGCCAAGGTCACCGCAGGTCACAAAGCTGGTGAGCAGTGAGTTCCCCTGGGTGGCTCCAGAGGCCGGACCCTGCCCACAGGGAAACTGATTTCCATGAGGGGAACTGATTGATCGATGACCTGCAGTGGTGGGGACTGAATCCAATGAATGCCTCCTGCGTGCTAGGTAGGTTCTCCACCACCGAGCTACAGCCCCGGCCCTGGCGCCGGCCCCAAGAAAAGCCTTGCCCTCAGTCTAGAAATAACCATCACTATGAAGATTGGGGCTCAGCTGTGAGTGTACACAAGGCCCTGGGTCAATACCAGCACCACCCCCACCCCTAAACCCAGGGTTGTGTGGGGCGAGAGATACAGCTCAAAGGCACAGCACCTGGCAAGCATGAGGTTGTGAGTTCGAATCCCAGTGCCAATAAGGGGGGATGTGTGGATTGTTAACATCAATTCTAACATCCTAAGCCCCCATTTTGCGGTAGTCACAATATTATGGGTTTTGCTGTCTGACAACCTGGCTTTGACGTCCTGGCTCACTGATAACCTGCTGTCTTTGAAAGACTTTGGCAGAAGGAATAATCTTCCGGGGTGTCTGTCCCCACCCAAGGATTTGTCCCTGAGTCAGACAAGACAGATGTCCAGCTGTCTTCCTTATGAATAAGCATATAACAGAAGGTAATAAACTTGATTTGAAGAATTTTCCCCTAGGCTCCAAACTGTTCATTTTTTTAAGGTTTTCCTGTTTTTTTTTTTTGTTTTTTTTTTTTTAAAAAAACCCTGTGTTTTCAACAATTGTTTCAACCCACGGTGAGGGCTGCCTCCCCTTTCCTAAGGGACAGGAACCGCCCTGACCCCCAAGGGCAGGCTACACCTTCCCCCCACCCCTCAGAAGTCAGCCAAAAGGAGCCTCATTCAGATGAGGAAGCCAGAGGCTTAGAGATGCTAATTAATTTGCCCAAGGCCACTCCATTGGGTCGGTGGCCATGGATAGTCTGGAAGATTCCAAATGTTCTCTTTTATTCCTTACTAATTTACTTCCTCAAGAGAATTACTACCGGGCCAGCAAAGTGTTGCACTACGGGAAACTGAAGCAGGATGGAAAGTTCGAACTCAGTCTGGGCAATGTAGTGACTTAGTGAAAGTCTCTAAAAAACAAAAAATAAAGGTGGGTGTAGTTGTGCACAACTCTGGAGGCTGAGGCAGGAGGATTGCTGTGAGTTCAAGGTCAGCCTGGGCTATATAGCGGAGACTGTATTTAAAACAAAACAAAGCCACCAAAAATAAATAGAGAAAGAAAAAGAAAGAGAAAGAAAGAAAGGGCTGGTGGTGTACCTCAATGCAAAGGCCCTATTTCAATCCCCAGTACGACGAAAAAGAAAAAATCACAGCTGGGCATGGTAGCACCTGCCTGTAATCCACAGGCTTGGGAGGGAGGCCAGAGGTGAACTCCAGGAAACCAGGATGACGGCCTCAAAGTCAGCAGTCAGACAGGGCTGGGGCTCCCTCCCCAGGCTGGGTACAGGCTCAGGGCCTCCTCCCCTCGCTCTGGTCAGGCACCCCAAAAGGCCGGGCACTGGCACTCTTGGTTCCTGCTTTTCCAGTCATTTTCCTGGATTTGCTACAGTGATAATTATTCCAGCAACTCTGGAAATAGGTTGAAAAATCACCCTTCTCAATGCTGGACACTAAGATGAATTGTGATTCGTCCTTAAGATGTAGCTGCACTTTTGGGCCAGAATCTGGGAGATAGAGCTCCCCTTGGAGACTCGACTCTCCCCATCCTGGCCCTGTCCCCCTCCCCTCGGACTCCACTTGGCTTGGAGGTTCTGCAGAGGCTCGGTGAGGGGGCTCCGGGCCCCTGCAGGACACCCGCATCCTCTCCTCCTCCTGAGGCTCCCTGCAGGCCGGCACCAGTGCTGCACCTGACGGTCCTCCGTCCTCTGCACCCTAGCACAGATGCAAGCAGCCAGCCCTCGCCTTTTGCTTCCCTCTGATCTTACTCATTGTTTTAACAATGTATTTAACATGTTTCCAGATTCTTTCCCTTTCCAGAGACCAGCAGCCCGGGCAGGAAGGGCAGCGCATGGTGCTGGGCGCACCGGACCTGAATATGGCCCTGGATTCGACTCCCGAGGCTGCCAAACAATGGGGAACTGAAGAAAAGAGAAGCAACCAGAAGATGATGGAACCTTTAAAACACCTAAAAACCCTGACTGCACTTTACTTGGTCCCGATCCTCACTACCACGGCACTGGGGAAAGGTACAGTTCCCCTTCTAACCCCTGCCGCTAGCCAGATACATAATGCAACTATCCATTTGAAATGTCTTACGTCTAACTTTAGAATAAAAAGGCTCAGGAACTTAGAGAACAACGGTATTTGAAGTATTTAGAACAGTGTCTAACTAGGTATGCAAACATCTGGAATTCCAGCCCACTGCTCTCCTCTCCAGGGAGGCTGAGGCAGGAGGACTGCAAATTCCAGGCAAGCTCCAACAACTTAGAGACTTAGGGAGACCTTGTCTCAAAATAAAAAATAAATAAAGGGCCTGGCCTGTAGCTTGATTTCCCGCATCCGCAAAATAAAACAAACTCTCATTCGGGCTCACCGATGGCGCGGTGGCCTGATAGCTTGACTGGTTCTGCTGCTCTCCCTCAGGATGGGGGCTCCTGAATGTCTCCACCTAATGTTCCAGGGCGTCCCCGAGTGAGTTTGAAGTGAACTGTCCAGCCCCGCAAGTTTCCTGCCTGACCACATGACCACATGACCGCTTTCATCTCTGTCTAGTGTCCCATCGAGCAAGCGCAGGAAGACCTCAGCCACCTGCCCCTCGGCAGGATGGGCCATCACTGAGCCCCGGGGCCCTGCGGGCTCCAGCCGAGTTCCTCACCCAGGGACCTCGACCTCCGCCCAGTGCCCCACTCCCTCACAGCTGGGCCCTAACTCTGCACGAGTGGCGGCTGCAACTGCTCCAGATCTCACGTCCTGGGGCCCAACCCCAAGGCCCCTCTTCTGTAGCGCCCCCCAGCTCCCCTCCCCCACCAGCACCCCCACCCCTCCGCTCCTCCAAGGCCTGACACGGCCTCGCCTGAGCCGCCTTCTCTTGCCCTCCTGACCACCGGGCTTTGCTAATTTTCGCACTAGAAATGGAGCCTGTCTTTCAGCTCAAACCGACGTTCGTTTTTCTCTGCGAAATCTAGCAGCCTTACAGTCATGATAATCACTTAGACATTTTCAACTTTCTGGACTCTTCCGACCCTGAAGCCCACCTAGCGACAGCCAAGCACCCCTCCCTGCCCCGTGGCCTGAGGGGAGCCCCACACCCTGGATGGGTCTCACCTCCCACCACTAGGCACCTCCCTTCTAGGGCCCCCCCCGCACCCCGGGCACCCCCCGGGCTCTGTTCTCCGCTCCAGAGTCTCCCAACTGTCTCTCACCTCATGCAGGGGTCCCTCCCCTGCCCCACCCACCCTCAATGGCCAGGGGACACTTTGGCCACTGGGCCAAAGCCAGAGGCTCAGCCGAGCAGTCAGACTGCCAAGCTAAGGGTTGAGGGGAGGGTCAAACCTTTTTTTTTTCAGTACTGAGAATCGAACCCAGGACCTACGCACTGAGCTGCATCCCTGATCCTTTTTAAACTCAGGGTCCCTAAATTGTCCAGTCTGGGTTCAAATTTGCAATCCTCTTGCCTCAGTGCACACAACGTATTTTGTGATGTGAAAATCACATGAAGCTAGGATTTTGCAGGGTGCTTTTAGACAGGGTCTGGCTATGTACTCCACGCTGACCTTGGATTCACTATGTAGCCCAGGCTGGCCTTGAATTGGTAGGCACCCTCTTGCCTCAGCTTCTTGGATGCTAAGATTGCAGGAATAAGCCACCACACCCGGCTCGTAGTTAGGATTTGAATGATCAGAAAAGACTTGCATCGGAACGCAGCCGGGCCCATTCACTTATGCGTTGCCTGGGGTTCTTTCAGGTTACTCGACGTAGTGTGTGCTGAGGCTCCAGGGCCTGGGGCACAGAGACATTTACTACTTGGCTGCGCCCGCCCTGGGAGGGGATCCACTTGCAAAAACTCCATTCGAGTCCAGCCCCAGCCCCTGCCACCCAGACTCGCCCCTTGGTTCCTGTGGACCCTGCCCCAGGTCCCGGGGAGCAGACCTGCCCCTGTCTCCCGCTCAGGGTATTTCCCTACAAATCACATCTGCTTTTCTACATTCTACCCACGAGTGTCCCAAAAAGCAGATCATTCCTCCAATCTTTGAAAAGCGAACCCCTTTCTTGGCTGCACCTGCCCCCACCTGCATGTCCGCTGTTGGTCTACACCGCCCCCTGAGATCCTCTAGTCGGTTTACACCCTCCTCCATCCCCTCAGTCGGTCTATACTGCACCCACCCCCACCCCCCAGTCCCCCAGTCCCTGCCTTTGTCTGCAGCAGAAACCCTGTGCCCTCCCAGCCTCTTTGACCACCTCGCCAAGCTACCAAGTGCTCTGGTCGGAGTCGGCCAGGGCCCAGGCCCGGGTCCAGCGGCCTTAGGGCTGGACTCGCCTTACCTGGTCGGTGAGCCAGCGGCCGGGACACACAGGATCACTTTTTCGGCTCTGAGGCATCTTCACTACGCTCGCTCCCCCCTGCTCCCACCACGCCCTCTGGCTTTTCCTCCGCAGGGGCGAGGCTTCCTCCTTCCTATACCCTTTTCTCTTCTTATCACTGGTGCCTCTTTCTCGTGCAAAAGCGAGTGTGTGTGTGTGTGTGTGTGTGTGTGTATGTGTGTGATGAGAGTGTGAACTGAGGCCCCTCACTCTGTGTTACGTTCTCAACCCTGTTTTGAGACCAGCCCTCGCTAAATTCCCTGGGGAGTTTCCATCCTCCTGCCTCAGCCTCCCAAAGTGCTAGGATTGTGGGTGTGTACTACCACGCCTGGCCTGGACCACCTTTCTTAGACTGTCCCTCAGACTGTCCTTCGGAGGACCCTTCAGTCAGAGCTTTGAAGTCCGACTCTGCCCATGACTCCCAAGAGAACCCCAGCCCAGATGGCTCCTGAGGTCGCTTCTTCCCCAGCACTGAAGTGGTCTCTACGAGCGTCCCTGGGGAAGCCCAGGCCCCTGTGGGGACTGCTGCTCAACCCTGTCCCGGGAGATGTGTCCCTTCCCCTCAGCAGGTTATCAGCCCGATGGCGTGGGACTCTGCTGCCAGGGTGGCTCTTATCAGACTGCCTTTCCCAGCTGTCTCTGGGCAGAGCCCTCCGGGACAGTCACTGCAGCTCTGTCCCCACTGGTGGGTCCTCCTGCAGCCTGCCAGAGGCCCTGTGTGACATGTCTGCTTCACCCTGTGACAAGCCCCTCACAGTGACACACCCACTTCATGCTGTGACACACCCCCTCATACTGTGACATGCCCACTTCACCCTGTGACACGCCCTTCACGTGGTGACACACTCACTTCACACTGTGACAGGCGCCCCCCCCCCCGTGTGTGACACACACCCTTCACCCTGCAGCGCAGGAGGCTGAGGGCGGCAGGTGCCCGGCGACCCTACACGTAAGGGGACGGATCACACTGTGGGCCCCAAGCGAGGCCAGCCTGAGAGCAGGGGCAGCCACACCGCCAGCCCAGAGGAGGAGGGGCCAGGCCAGCCAGGCCAGAAGCTGCCAGGCAGAGGGGCTGACACTGACGCCACCTCCTGAGTGCAAGAATGTTGTGGCTGGTCCACCGAGGTGCCCCGACTGGAGAAGTTTAGACATTTAACTGAGACGCAGCAGGGAGCAGGGACCTTACCCCGGAAACACCCTCATCCTGTGGAGAGGAGGGCAGGGAGGTTCTGTGGGTGCCACACCTGCCCTGAAAAGTGTGGACCTCTGTACAACACAAGGCCTTCTGCTCTGGCTGCCACCTTGAAGCGCAGCCCCAGCACCCACCGCCCTGTCCCGGCGCCAGCTGACACACAGTGAGCTTCATTTTGGGTGTCGGGTATTTTGTCCCAGCAGTAAGAGAAAAGTAACCAAGACAGACTTTGGTACCAGGGGGTGGGCCCGGGGTGAGGCTGCTGCCACGACTGTACCTGAATGTGGTGGGGTTCAAGAGCTACACCCTCGGGCCTCCAGGAGACTCAGCTCACCTTGACAGCTGGCGGGAGGTCAACTGTGATTCATCCAGGTCTCATCTTAACTCAGTCTGGGGCATTCGGCCGCAAAGGGTGACTCGAAGGGTGTAAGACAGTGTCATATACGGCAGTTCTCAAAGAAACCTGGGTCACTAACTGGCACCTCCTGACACCTGCCAGCCACACTGCTAACTGCTGTCTCGGCTTAACGAGCTGCACAGGGTTAAACTGTGGCAGGCAGGGACTTTAAACCCTGGGACTGAAAGATCTTTAACTTACACAAGTAAGTTCACTGAAAAGGGTTCAGTCGCGGAGAGACATACGCAGTTCTCTGAACACAGTTCTTCCAGCTGCCACGGGCCAGCCGTCCCCTGCAGCCACAGGACAGAAGAGGACACCTAGGAAGGGGTGGCTGAAGCTGAAGAGGGATCGCAGACGTGGGCTACAGGCCTGAGAGCAGGGGCGCCCAGCGCAACCGTGTAAACAGGCTGATCCAGCTCAGAAAAGACGGGGCGCCCAAGGCCAGCCAGGCAAGCAAGCTGCCGGGTCCCAGGGTCGAAACCGCCCTCGTCTCCTGGGTGTACAAGTACAGGTGCTCCCCCACCACTCCCGGCAGGGCAGAGGGCTCGCCGGGCCTCAGCTTCAGTCTCCGCTTTATTTTCCCACCCTGTCACTGTCCTTCCCCGGGGACCATCCAGGGCTGCACCTGTACGTGACACCCACACTCTCAGGTGGCTGTGGTGGTGCTGTCCTCTGCAGGGCTGTGGAGGGATGCATGTGGCCCCGGGCTGGCTCCATCCCGACAGCGGCTCCCGCCAACAGCAAGACTTGCAGTGGTTTGCTGGGGTCACCTCCCTAGTGAAGATTGCAATTACCCTTAAAAAGAAAAAGCCACCACGGCTGAGAGCTATGGCCCGGCAGCAGCAAGGCTGCTTCCCGCTCACTCCCTGGCTTCCCGCCCAATCCAGGCCCCTCGCAGGCCCACTCCGCCGGCCTCTGCTTCTCTCCCGGCGATGACAATGACCACGCTGCAGTCTCTGGGTTCCCAGCTCCCGCATGGCCACCTACTCCCCGAGCCACACCCAGGCAAAGGCTCCGAGAGGGACGTCAGGCACCTGCCCTCCACGGCTCCTGCACCAGCAGACCGGCCCTCAGGGGCTGCCCAGCCCGGCTCCCCTCCTGACCGCCTCCCTCCCTCAACACCGAGGTCTCCTGGGGTCTCCCCCGCTGGCCCCCCTCTCCTAGGGTCTCCCCCGCTGGCCCTCGCTCCTCCCATGGTGTCTCCCCCGCTGGCCCCCCTCTCCTAGGGTCTCCTCCGCTTGCCCTCGCTCCTCCCCCGGGGTCTCCCCAGCTGGCCTCACCTCTCCTGGGGTCTCCCCCGCTGACCCCTGCTCCTCCCCCAGGGTCTCCCCCGCTGGCCCCCCCCTCCTGGGGTCTTCCCGCTGACCCCTGCTCCTCCCCCAGGG
>PVLA01013728.1:0-35025 GCA_004027455.1 Hydrochoerus hydrochaeris | reverse complement strand
AAGTTGAAAAATAAAATATTTTCTTGCATAAAGTATATTGGCATTTTTGAAAATGCTATGCTTATGTCTCTCATAGCTCAGCTAACTTGAGCAGAAAATGAGTCATTTGTGTATAACATAGTATAACATAATGAGTTAGTTATTTAGATAAAATTTTACTATGGCCAAGTACAGATTCAAACTATAACATTCCTCTCTGGAAAATAGTAATTAAACTCTATTCCCCTTTTTTCCTTTATTATGCCAGTATCTCCCTGGAAATAAAACATACTATTTTTATATGAAAGAATTTAACATTGTTGTTTCGTTTTGCTAGAGTTATACTAATTCTAATTAATTTTTCAGAAGTGTTTGGCTCAAGAATGTTGTCATTTCTCCCAATCACAAAAATTCATTTTCATTTCCTTCTTCATTTGTTGTTTAATAAAATTTATCTTATTCTTATAATCACAAACTATTTTCTCACTCACCCATTGGACAGTGATTTGTTTTTCAATATCTACGTGTGAAAGTGTGATGTTTCTGTTATTTTCACCATAGACTTATGTAAAGAGATTGTAGTCAGGGAAGAATATTTGTGAGTCATTTAAGAATTATATTTTCCTGGCTAAGGAATCTGAAAAATAATCATAGTGGTACTGGGGGCCTAGGCCCCCAACTACCCCTAAGAGTGGAACAGAGATGGATAAAATAAGAGAGAGAGAGAATTTAATAATGCATAACAGGGGGATTGGGAGGACATTGCCTCAGGATGAGCGGACAGAGACTTCTCAGCTTGCCGCTGTTTTACCAGCCAGTGCAGGGGAAGTGCAGCCGTGATGCAAGGAACAGTAGTGGTGATTGCTGTGAGCTAGTAAAACTGAGCATCCCTGCAAGGATGAGACAAAGGGCAACATGGGAATTGTAATTTCCCCAGGTGAAACATTACTGCTGCTACTAAGCTGCTTTAAGGATCCTTGTCACCTTCGGCAGGTCTTAGCACGCATGCCCTGTGAGTGCCACAGCATCCCTTGCCATGGCTTCACTGTGATGGGAGAAAGGAAATTTCCTGTTAACTGGGCTCAAAAGACAGGACAAGGACTGCTTCTGACATCCTCTAGATCCAATTCATAATCCATGATCCCCAACAGGGTGGGATCTGATTTTTTTATTCAAATAACTTAGCATAATATTATCCAATACATTTTTTGTGTATTTTTAACATTGATTTTTATTTCTTAACAGAGGATTGAGCTGACAAAAAAAAATATTGGCTGGGGGTTTAGCTCAGTGGTGTAAGTGCCTGCTTGGCAAATGCGAGGTTGTCAGTTCAATCCCTGGCACAAAAACGAGAAAGAGAAGGAGAAGGAGAAGGAGAATATCAACTAACCCAGAGAGTAAATTTTATTTTGAACATTTTAATTTCAGATAAAACACTTTATATATATTTCCAAATGACTAATGACTTAGCCTTTTTTTTTAGGGTTTTATTCTTCACTTTGCAGAGTAAATTATCTTTCTAAGAAATTATTTAGATCTATGATATGCGGCTGTTGCTTTGACAAAGTGATCTGTGACTATCTTCCAAAAATAAGGTCAGTGCTTCCTGAAGGAACAGATTTACTGCAAGATATACAAATATATGAGAATTGACAAGATTGGTCTACAGTGGCCCCCTCGCAGAGCTGGGTGGAAGAGTGCTCAAGGTCTGCCTGAACACTGCAGATGAAAGAACCAGTAGAGGCCAGAGCCTGGTGTGGTGTCCCTTAGGCGCATCAGGAGGCCGAAGCACCTGCTCTGGAAGCCGAGGTATGACATCCAAGATGGTGGTGAGAAATGTAGCTCCTCAAAGATGCAGAAGCAGCTCCATCCTTTCTTTTCCCTTTATACCATCC
The DNA here is from genome assembly GCA_004027455.1 of Hydrochoerus hydrochaeris. NCBI lineage: Eukaryota > Metazoa > Chordata > Mammalia > Rodentia > Hydrochaeridae > Hydrochoerus > Hydrochoerus hydrochaeris. Next base: position 33,151 of record PVLA01013728.1, on the reverse strand, counting down.
AGGCCACAAGTCACCCTCTGGTGTGCGGGCCACACCCAGAACTATGCTGAGCCAATTTAGTTGGGTGTTTGTTAATCAAATTGATGCAATCAGTTAAGGGTCACAGTGTTCCCTGATTATCTAACTAAATATGCTGAAGTTAAGATGACCTAACACAAAAGTAGATGCAACCCAGCTATATTTTACAAGTGTATTTCAATCTTTCCACTAAAAATATGGCTTATTATCTCATAATTAAAGACAATCAGCAAATGTATTTTCTTTTTTAAATTTTACTTTATGAGAATAAGTTAAAATAAAATTTCATAACAAAATAATAGGAGGATAACAATAGTTAATAGTGTTGCTATCTTTAAGCAACTTTATTTTCAACACACTGAGGACACATAACACATTCTTTTAAAAATGTCACGATGCATATTTCAGTGAAAAGCGTCTCATATCCTGATATGAGAGATATCCTCGCAGACTGACCACTTGGCATTTGTTATAACTTGTCTTATCTATCAATAGTGATTCTACACCATGAGCAAATCATATAGATCTATAGGATTTTAAATATTAGAAACCATGTTACTTTTTCTGCAAAGGTTTAACTGGACTATACATGTTTACACACGCTTCCTTTTTATTTTTCGTATCACATTGCACTATTGCCACGTCTGGATAAGTGTCTCAGTTACTTTTCTCACTGCTGAGACAACATGTCTGACAACTAATGTTAAAGGAAAGGTTTGTTTTGGCTCATAGTTTGTAGAGGTTTCAATCCACAATCAGTTGTTGTCTCCAAGGCAAGACATCATGGCAGAGGGAACCACGGAGCAGAAGACAAACAGCAGCACAAATATGCAATGAGCAACCAAGGCAGCCTCTTTCTACCTTTTTATATTGTGTGCAGGCCGGTGGGCTTAGGGTAGGTGGCAAAACAGTCAGTGGAAGAATTTAGTAATCACACACCCTTATTCAAGCATCACACATTCTAAATCTAGCCATTTCTGGAAAAGACCCACATATGACTGCATGAGACCTTGTGGGGACATCTAGATACAAGTCATAATGCTCCACCACTGGAAACAGAAAGATTCATGCACATCATCCCTTTATGAAAAAGGCATCTAGCCCATCTTTAGGAGTTATCAAAGTTCTAACAGTTCAGCATCGGTGAAAACTCCAAGTCCAAAATCTCCTCTGAGATTTAAGGCAAACTCTTAGTTGTGAGACCCTGTACAAATGAGAAGAAAGTTAAACATTTCCAACATACAATAATACAAAATAAACCTTACCATTCCAAAAGGTACAAATGGAGGATACAAAGGAATGGAACCAAAGCAAGTCCAAAATTCAGCAGGGTAGACATTGGGTTTAGTATTTTCCTGTACAGTATCTGAGGAAATCTGTGTCAAGATGCGAACACCAAAGGGTTGGGATGGCCCCCCTCCTACAGCACTGCTGGCGGTTGTATCTCTCACAGCTTCTCTCTCGGGACAGTTTTGCTTCTTCCTTATAGTTTTTCTCAGATGATCTGTGTTCCTGGTTCTCCAAACTTCTAGGGGCCCCAATACACCTTCAGCTTCACCCATACAGCTTCACACATTGCCCTCTCAGGGGCACAATGCCTGGCCTCCTAGGCCTTTTTCTGAAATCTGGGTGGAATGCTTCCTGACCCCACAACTCTTGCATTCTGAATGCACCTAAAAGCAGTGCCCATCAATGACACCAAGGTCTGCTGCCAGCTGGAGGAGTAACCAGGCTTCCTTCTCTCTTGGCTGTAGGGTTGAGTACCTTAATGACAGAGTACTCCAACCAAATCATGAGGAACAAATCCTGTAGGCTGCCACCATTCTGGAACATGGCACCCTGGGGCTTTCTTCTCGAAGAAAATTTTTCACCCATGCAACTTGTTCACCCAGGCAAAGTTGTAGTCCTGCTGCTGCCTGTGATGTCCTAAGGCTGCCTCTTCCTTTGTTGCCTTCTGAAATATTTGGCTTTTCCTTGCTAGCCTGTTCAGTGACCAAGTCTTCCTCTGTTCCTGCTCAGAGGCTCCAAATTTATTGGAACTTCTTGTCTGGCAAAATTCACATTTTGAATTATTCTGCTGGACTCTGCTCTCAATATAAATCCGGTTAAAAACTCACAATAGTAGTGATGGCATGATCTCACCATTAGCTGACCTTAAAATTTCTTATGCAAAATTAGTCTGCCATCCTTAATCTCATCCTTGAGCAAAATGCGGACAAACTAACTGCCAAGGTATAACACACAGCATTTGGAGTCCAAAATCCAATGCAGTCCTTCTTCCCAGGAGAAATTTCCTGAGCCTGATTTTTACCAGCATCATTTCTATTAGCATTCTGGCCTTTGAACTCTGACCAGAATCTCCCACCAAGTAAAATCTAAGGGTCTCCTGGACTTCTTTTTCAGCCAGGATGTCTGAACCTTCTAAACACTTCCCATAAGTTATTCCCAAAGGCTCCTGAACTACATGGTCATGTACAGTCACAACAATGACCTCACTTCTTTGGTACCAAAGTTTTAGTTACTTTTCTCATTTTTGAGACAAGGTATTTGACACCCAAAGTCAAAGGAGGAAACGTCTCTTTTGGTCACAGTTTGTAGGGACTTCAGTGCATGACTGTCTGACACCAAGGTAGGGTGGTGTGGCAGAGTGGCATCACAGAGAAAAACGCAAACAGCAGCACCAGTAAATGACAAGCAACAATAGCAGCTTTTTTTCTGCTCACTTCCTGGTTTCTGGCAGTGCCACATCAAACAGTGGACTAATTTAGTAATCAGATATCCTTAATGCCAGCATCACACATTCTGGAAGAGACCTACTTATGATTGCATAAGGTTTTACAGGAGGGGGCATCTAGACGAAAAAAAAAAAAGAGAAAGACATAGTATGCTTTTTGCATTTCATAATAATTATCTTCTCAAATGATGTTTGATGGAATAGTTCAAGTTGATCAGCTGTTATCTCTGTCACTTCTGTATTATAAATCTATTTTTTGTCATCATTAAACTGTGTTTTGTACAGTATTTGCGAATTTTTGGTTGTTTTACAGACTAAATTGATATGACCATTCTTTTTAACCACCTTTCTCAGATGATGAGTACGGAATCAACTTCATAGGAGGTTCTTTGAAATCTACCTTTTTTACTGGACACATTAAAGTGGTACATATTTATTCGATTTTAAAACAATGCACTATGCAATATTCAAATAAGAGGAAGGCTATCTATCAAACAATTATCATTTCATTGTTGGGAAAACACAACATATTTTCTGCTGCTTTTGTGAAATACACAGAATATTATCACCATGTTTTATCTCCCCATTACTGTGTAGATGAAAATAACAAATTCTTATTTAAATGTAACTTATCAGTCATTGCTCCAACTTTTTCTTTCCTTCCCCACTACTCTTTCCAGAAAATGAATAGATTTAATTCTGTCACATGTCATACTTCATCCATCTCCAAACTCCTTGCATTTCCTAGATGGTAGGATCCAAGGCCACATCCCACTAGTTGGCAGACTTTAAGAACACAAACCCTCCAAAGTTCTGCAGCAGTGGCATCAGTAATGACTTTCACAAAGCAAGTGTTTCCCAGAGGATACTCTCAGGCACCATTCTTGATGCTGCAGACAAAGTAGCAATAAAAGATGCCAAAGCCCTCTTCTAAGGAGTTTACACGGCATTGAAGAGCGGTATACCAGTAATAAAGGAGTAACTGCTAATATATTAGGCAGTGACAGCCGTACTTAGTAAATAAAAGGCATGACAAAGACATAGGGGCAATTTTAAATAGTCTGTCTGGTCTTGGGAAAGGATATGAATTGAGTACAACAAGTGAGCATGCAGAAATAAATCGCAAGCTGGAGGAGGATGCATAAATTCATTGTGGTAGAAGTGATTGCTACATTTGGGGGAAATTTCCAAAGTCTAGGATAGTTTGAGAAGAAAACAACTGGGTAGAAAATTAGTTCAAAGCATATGCAGATTATCAAAGCTCTGCAGATCAAATATAATGTTTGGTTTGTGATGATTAAATGTCTACCTTGAAAGTGAGACAAAGTTTTGAGGAAAGATTTTGCAGTGTCATTACAAAAAATACTAGGCCCTTCAATAACTTTTATACTACTTGTTCATTTCTTGTTCCACTTCGTTTTTTTCAAGCCCAACTTTATAGCTAACATTCAATATAGACTGTACTTCAAATAACTGCAGCAAAACCAGTGAAGCTTTGATTTAAGTGAACCAATTAGATAAACATTTGATCTTAGAAACCTTGGCATATCCTGACATTTCTCCACTACCAATTAAACTCAAATCTACTGAATAAAAATAATCACTCTGAGCTTTACAAATGTACAGTACAACATGGTTTACTAAAGTATTTTCTATGTATTTGGCTCCCTAAGTGTCACACTCCTTCTCTCTGGTTTTGGCACTGGTCTCTCATATATAACTGACTCTATAACAAAACAACTGCTATTTACCCATCAGTAAATACCAGAAAATTTTTCACCTATTTTGGACAAAAAGTTTAGCATTTGGTGTGACTGCTGTATATTTCCCATCTCCTTTGATAAAAGATTCTATGTCTCATCTAATTTCTTTTTCCCATCAAACTTCACATTAAAATAACCCTCATGTTGTCCAAAGATACTTTCTCACTAGTCTTGCTTTTTGTTTCCTCATTAGTCTTGGGAAATTTTTTGCACTGTGATATTTTCCATGATTATGATGCTATCGTACTGATAACACTTAATGCTTATGTTCCAAAAATTCCTATTTGCAATGTAATGTGTACAGATTCTCACTTTATCCAGGTCCAACTATTTTAACAACTTCCAGATTAGAAAACTATAGTTTCGTGACAATAAGTAGCCTTCAAGTTCACTGCAACACTTACTTAGGGACCTTAGACGTCTCCTCCTGAAAGTCAGCCCTTGGCTTCCACAAGCTAAATGTTGACAGGAAATTCTTCTCGTCTAGTATTACATTACCTGTCAGAGGTCTTCGTGGGCTTCTCTAGTCTCTCTCACATACTGCATGGAGTTAGGCAGGATCCGTCCTCAGGTTACTTTATTCTGACCATCAATCATTTTCCTAACTTTGAGTGGCACCATTAAATTCATAAAAACCAAAAGTACATCACCAGTAAGGCCCAATTTTTTTCCAAATTTAAATTGTTATACTGAGCTCTCCTGGACTTCACTCTCTAGAGTTGTGTTTAACTGTATCTACTTCACCAATTATACAGGAGTCTCAAGTTCAAGGAAAGCATTGGCACTTTTATCTTCGGGATCACGAGTTTCTGGTGGACAGTCTACCATGTTCTTCTACATTTGTCAGTTGCAGCATAATTCATAGTAGTAATTCTAAGAGAAACACAGTATTTGTAGCTAACCATATAAACGCCACATGTTTCATTAGTAGTGGTATGTTTTAATCAGTCTTTCTCCCAAAAAATGAGGAGCAAGAGAAAGGAAAGAAAATCCAGTTGAAATACCACCATTAGCCCATTAAGCCTCCAACTTAGTACAAATCTGGGATATATTGACAGCTCGTCATTGGAGGTTTTTTATAAATGAAGATCACGACTTTTAAAAAGTACACGGTATGGGTCATGGACAATAAGATATCTGTTTTCCTTCATTATAAAATCAAGATATGATCTCAGCTATCAATCTCCTAAAGGTCTACTGTTCCTGAGTGTGAGACCATAGCTAATAGAAGGTGGCTTTGTGTTTACAGTTGTCCTGTTTCCTAATGTCCTAGATAATCTGCCTCCTGCTAACCTGTTGAAGCAGAAAATGAGTGATACAGTGCTTATGTATTGCGGTTCCAAATAAAATAGAGATGAGTTAGGTAATTATAATGGATAGAAGATATGTTAACATTTTTTTCTTACCTGGTAGAACATTGTGTTTAGTACTGGCTTTGGAGAAACATGCTTTCAATTTGTTCACTAGGCCATAAGTATCATAGCTTTATTGCAACAGTGGCCAATATGGCTTAAAAGGTCTACTGAGAAATTGATGTAGGCAAAAAATATAGAAAGAGTGAGGGAAAAGGGCCATCGATTGCCATTTTTGAAACAGTAAACAAAGGAAAGCTTTTGAAAGTTTTTCAAATTAAATTTTTCAATAGGAGTGGATGCCACCTGCGTTTCCCCTCGAGAATATATGAGAGCCTGGGCTGGTTTTGCCCATGAGAAGAAATGATCTACAGTGCTTAGAAATCACATGAACAAATAACAAACATTTAAATACAGCTTGATGGATTATATTCACCTGAATAAAACACTCATGTTGTGTTGTATTTTAGCCAAAGAATAACCATAATTTTCAAGGGGACTCCTACATCTCAACAAAAGACTCACCTAATGATTATTTTCTCAAAGCAGAATGAAATACATAATAGAGCTTCTTTCATGTGCTTCCATGAAATACATGAAATACATAATACATAATATAGCTGAGGTTCTTTCATGTGTTTCATGTCTTACTGTTTGTAAAGAAGCACCAGAAGATAACTAACAATTTGCACTGCAAGCAGGCTCCCAGGAGGCCTGATTCTGATCTTATGGTCTGTGTTGAAAAGTCAGCCGTGATCCTCACGGGCTTACTTTATAGGTGATTGGTTTCTTTATAGGTAACTGGTATAGGTAATTGGTAATTGATGGCTTTTAATATTCTGTTTTTATATTTAATTTCTGGTATCTTGATTATTATATGTCTGGGTGTAGCTCTGTTTTGGTTGTAGGTGGCTGGAGTTCTGTATGCCTCATGTGGCTGAATGTCATTTTCTTTTCCCATGAGTGGGGAGTTTTCCATAATTATTTCTGTGAACAGCCTTTGTAATTTGCCTGTTTGTATTCCAGCTTCTTTGTTCATATTTCTTATTCTTAAATTCTTTATTCTCTTGTTGTCTTCTAGCCTTTGTATTGTTACTGCCTGTTTCCTTGTTATTTTTAAGAGATCTTTCCTTTCATGATCACACATCATAAACTTGTCTTCAAGTTTTGATAGTCTATCCTTAGTTTTTTTTAAGGAGTTTTGTCAGCTTTCAATGGAGTTTTAACATCCTGGTAATCTCTTTAAATCTGCTTCATGTATTCTGTACTTTCTTTATATTCTTTATCAAATGTTTCTCTCCTTTTTTTGTGTTCCTCCCTTCTTCTGTCTATTTCCTCCTGAGAGATGTTTAGCATTTCTTTTAATACTCTACTTATCTTGCTTTAACTGATTTAATATTTCAGCTTTGAGCTCATCTACAAGGTCTAGAAGATATGTCTTAATGTCTACTGAAGCCATGTCTCATGTTGCATGTTTGCCACCCTCAGTCTCCAATGTCTTTGCCTCTCCTGGATCAGTGCTCTCAGGGTTCTGGCCTGGGGGCCTCCTCTTGCCTCTCTCTCCTGTCATGGTCCCAACCTCCTCCACATAGGTGTACAGTGGAGGTCCCAGCCCCCTTCCCTGTCAGCCATAGTTCCTCCAAAGCACACTGGTGAGGGAACTCTGCCCTCTCCTGCCTGCTCTTGTCACTGAGGTGTAAGCAGGGGCTGCCTATGCTGGTCCCTCCCCACTGGGCCAGCCAAACTTCAGGGGCCTTCACCAGGTTAGTGCGTGCTAGGTGCAGGGAATCGATTTGGGATGGCTCATTGGGTAGTGGCCAGGGGTGTGACCCAGTCCAAGCAAATCCAACGAATCTGCTCTGGGGAGGGAGCAACCAACTGAAGTCACTGTCACTCCCAGTTCAGGCTCCTCCTGCCAGATTCCAACATGTCACCCATTTGGTCGCACCCTTCCCATGGGGGAGGTCTCATTCCCAGCACTGACCATGAACTAATGAAGGTCTTTTCACAGGCTCCGCTCTCCATTGGGCTCAGTAACCCCTGACTTCAGTGCGGCTGTAGCTCCTTCGAGTGGTGGCAAGAATGAGTTTGGGCAGCTCACCGGGCTGATGCAAATTCGTGAATTCAGACTGGCGCAAGCTTGGTGGTTCACAGTGAAAATACCGTGTCCGATAATTTTAGCTGTTCTAATTGTAGCCCCGAGACTGTGTGTTTGATGAGTTTTTTACTTTTTAATTTCTTCCTGTGTCAGAGGATTCATCTCCCTCTGTCTGGATCTTTTCAGGATGTTTTATTCTGGCATATGAGTTATTTCTCTGGGGAGGTTTTGTATTTTTTTGCTCACTGATCATTCATCTTTAGCTCCTCCTCAGATCATCCCATTTTAAATAAGAAGATGCTTTCAATGCTCCAGTGCCCAAAATAGTACTGAAGGTTTGCAAATTTTCCCACTGTTTAATTGCTTCAAATCTTCTAAAGTCAATGGAATAAAGTAAATGAACAGTTGCTCCAAAGAGGCATACTCTGATGCTCACTGAAATTACGTTTAGGGTTTGTGAAAGTCTCAGCATTCTCTAGCACTTGAAGGTCATCTGTCCTTGTGGGAGTGCACATTGCCAGGCCCTTCCTCTGTCATTGCTCTGTGTAGCTCTTACTATTTCAGCACTGACCTCAAGTTGGAAGAGGGGGGGATCATGACATGAATGTCCCTTGATGAGAACATCATATGTCTGTGACCTGAAGCAATTCTCTGCATTGCCCCTGCACTTGGCACTCAGCCCAAACATTCCATCGACATTGGTGTAATTTTGTCTTCTCTCTTTGGTCCTTTGTTGTGGGACAAGTAAGCACACTAACTAATCATCTTGTTCATATTCCTCAAAGTCTCACACTTTCTGTGTCATAGAATTATGATATCTCAAATTTATGTTTAATAGCACAGAAATTACAGCCATAAAATGCCATCGATTCTAAAGTTGCAAATCGAGCATGTGTGTAAGTTTTAAGTGGTAGTAAGCTCACAAAGAGTCAAAGATGAGATTAAAAGTTTCCCCCATGTGGGAGGCGGAATCATCATGTGAAATAGACATGACAGACAGAATCAGCAGGCACATGTGTAGAGCTCTGTTGTAATTAGGAGTTTTGCACATGTCACCAAATAACAGCATAGTCAGTAAATGGTAAATATGTAAATGATTTATCATTTTGGCTCCTTTTAAACATTTTGCATTTTAAAATGCACAAACCTAACTGAAAGTTTAAAGCAATAATCTAATGAATATAAAAGTTTTACTGACATTATTCATGTAATCCCATAAAATCCCTTAGAAATACTGCAATAAAATAATGTGAGTGTATAATAACATTATGAATATTATTTCTTGAGAATCCATTTTGCCTCCTTAGACTGAATATTAAATGTTACAAATTCAGTGAAAGATTGTATGACAGGTTAATGATTTCACTGCCAAATACAACAATACTTAGAAGATTAAAAAAAGAATGCTCAAGAACTAAGAAATAAAAGAGTCCACATAAATTCAGCTGTCTCAGATCTTTTTGGATATTTAATTCCAATTGAATTCCATGATGTCTTAGAGGAAAAGGGCCCTCTTGAACATAATCCTCTGGACATCATGGACAAGGTGAATGTATTAACTAAGGAAAGTTATATTAGTATAGTATATGGGGGAAATAAATATTAATGCAATAAATGTCTAGGCCCTATTTTGTGGGAATCAAAGAGATTCAATTCCAAAACAATAGACTTACAAGTAATTTACATAGTAAAACCTGAGTGATAATTTAAATTCATTTAGAATTTCTGTCATAATTAATAATTAGTTCTTCACTGAGGCATACTTTTAGCAATCATAATCATTAAAGCTGTATCCATATACCGAGTGTCTACAACGTGAGAGTAAAAATGTCTTTATAATATGACAGCCTTTAATTTTATCTTGTTATTTATTTGTTTGTTTCTTTATTTATTTCTCTTTGTACACGTTGGATGGAAAACCCAGTTACTACTGTGTTTTCATGTAGATCACATCACTCTGGCCTTCAATCATGCTTTGGTAGAATGATGAGCAACACAGTGTGGAACAGAAGCCGTGGCAGAGTGTATTCTCTACACCTCACAGTGTTTGCTCTCCTTACTGCTTTTGATCAGACAATTTAAATTTCAATTTTAAATGAAATCATAAATGATTCCAAAAAGCCCAGTTTTCTACTCGTAGTAATAGTTTTCAAGCACATGCCTGTGCAAGGTCATTATTTTCATTTTTCAGATTAAAGGACTAAAACGCAAATAGCTATTCGTCACTGTGTTTTCCAAGTTACAGAAGCACTGAGAGGATTTTCTTCCTCAGACTTTGTTCTTTCAGATCAATTAATACCAGTTTTCTCTGCCACATTGTGTATTGTCCAAGTATATGGAGAAAAATCCTACTAAGCTATTTATTTTATTTCTTCCAACAGTTGGTTTGATACTTTTTGGATCTTCCACACTACAGATGCCAGACCTCCCAGGTCTTCCCATTTCCTGAGAGTCAGGAGGGAAACCATCAGTGCCCAGCAGGAGGCCAGCGCTGAATACACTCTCTTGTTAATGTCCTAGGTGGCCTGTGTCCCCAGTGATGTCTGCTATACAGTCACTCACAGGTGACATTAGCTACCAGGGCCCTTTCTACAAGATGCAGAGAACAAAACCCAACAGTGAGGTCTTCCTGGAGGTCTCACAGTATTTGAGTTTTGTAGACAACAAATAAGCACACAGAATGTCTCTGGGAGTGATTTATACTTTGGAAGGGAGAAAAGGGTGAAGCAAATGTAACATTAGCCTAGCAGAGACTTGAATGACTCAATATTCCATACCCATTAATCTTACCTAATCCTTGTTTTCTTTCTCTACATCGTATCCTTCTAATCCAGGAGTTCATATTGATTGTTCAATACTTACTTGGAACAAGTTCAGCAAATCCAGTGACTCTCTGGATTTGAGCAAACCTATTTGCTAACCTCTTATTTGTGGAAGTCCTTACAAAATCACTTATCTAATCTTTTCTTTCTATTTGTTTCTTTAAGTTTCACCATTTCTCCTTTATAAACTGTCTAAAGCATTCATCTCTACTCACCCAGTGTCCAATTCCAGAAGCATGATTCTATTTAGGACATAAATTTGAGGCAATAGAGAATAACTCTTTTAAACGTGTATACTTCACTTAAAAAAAAGAATCTATATTTCATCTACTTTCTAACTTTCTCCTCCAACCTAAAGAATTACGTTTCATATTTACCTTAACAATGTAGAAACCAAAGTGCTTGACTTGTAGCACTGAAAAAAAAAAATGAAGGTTTTGTTGATAAATTAAAACCTAATGTTTATGCTTTACAAATTTTAATTCCAATGTGCTTTATGCCAGCCTTCCCTTATTTGGGTCTCACTTATTATGATAACATTTTCCAGGTGGAAATTTGAAGTCTCCGGATATTATACAACCTCCAAGTTCACCATGACATTTCCTCATTGGCATGAAGATTTCCTTCCTGAATTTCAATCCCTTGGCATCCTTGAAATTTCATTTGATGGTCTTTCAGTCATTAGACAATTGGCCTGAAGCACTCTTCTCTCTTGGTATATGTTTCCTTCTCTAATAGTGTCCTGGACCACTCCATTACTCTCACATCTTAATTGGTGACCGCACATGTACTCACCTGACTATACAAATTTCTTTTCAATCTCTTTTATTTTTCGCTGCTTTGAACACAGTCAAACTGAGTGCCAAGTCTGCACAGCCATGTGTGTCTTCTACCTTCTTGTTATCATGTATTAATCAAATCTAGGGATTTTGTGTTTGAATTACCTTGTATTCACTCACTCCTGACCATCTGCACCAGCACTTCCTTACCCAAGGATACTTCCTAAATTGTACAATAAGTGCCTGCACAGTAGGACAGCAGTTTGCTGCTTGGTCCCTCCAAAAAAGGTGTCAAAGAAGGTGTGTGATACTACTAGCTAGTCACATTTCACATTGTGAGGGCAGTATCTGTAACTCTGGTAATTAAAGCAGGGAGAAAGCACTAGATTTTTGTCACTGAGAGCACTATGCTTTCATCCTAGACTAAAGACCGGAAAAGAAAGAGGAGGAGGAGGAATATGCAGGGTAAACATCACTGTATATAACCATTCTGGAATAACTTACCAAAAGAAAACATGGATACACTGCATGTATAATATACCAACAGTCCTTTTCCAGGGCTTCCCTTACAACTGAAAACAGTGTCACTTTCAAAGAACTTTACTTTAATTGTAGACAGCAGTGCCCCTGCTTCATAGAATTAGATCAGTCAGGACCTGGCCCATCAGTCTTCTAGAAAGACTGATGTTGCTCCTGAGTGTGAAACAATGACTAACAAAGAGGTCACACCTCTGCTTCTCCTCTCCTGATCCCTTTCCCCACTGTCACACAAAATCCCTGTCTCTCTTAGTTACTATAGCAGGCTATGAGGGAATTAAGGCCTTTATCTTGGTGTTACTACCTAAATGTAGGTAATTCCAGTTTAATTGTAGCTTTGGAATGCATATTTTTACCCTCTACTTGCTTCCTGGGGTGACTTTGGTGTTCCACAGGTCCTGTGAGGATTTAATTCACTGGTTCAGGTGGCCTGGTCTAGTATATGACTACTAAGCCAGTGGTTAGGACTGTCAGCAAAAGAAAGTAGTGAAGAAACTAGTGAAAGTAATGATTCTTCCACCTTTATAATTTCCCATGAATCACCAAGAGATACTGCTGAGATGCAGGTTCCTGGTGCATCGGAGAGCTCTGAATGCCCAGGTTAGGAGGTGGAGTGAGAATGTGCATTTCGATTCTGAGTCCCACGGTACCATGTTACACAGTCTGAGCCAACACGGTCATCACAGGAAGGTTGAAAATGATTATCTGACATGCAGTTTGAGAGCACAGAATTATTCAAGCAGTCACAGGCAAAGGGATTCTTATACAAATGTGTATGGGAGTGCAGCGAGAACTAGATTTTTTCCCTTACTATAGTCATGTGAGAAGAAGGCACCTAAAGACACAGAAACTAAACTAAATTCCTAACCAAAAGTGCTCAGCTACAATTTGAGATGTACTGAAATAAGCACTGAGGATCACTGAATTTTACATGAGAAACCTTTTTTATTGCACAGTGCCCAAAACATGATTCAATTTAAGCAAATAGTTGAATGCTTTCTGACTTCAAATAACCTTTTTTTTAAAAAAAAATTTTGTTTAAAGAGAGAAAAAAAAAAGCAAAACTGAAAAAAGGGTAGCAACACTACAGAATTCCAAAGGGGGAAAAAAAGAAAAGAAAAACACTAAGAAATCACTACTTAATAAATTACATACTGTCATCTTGCAAATAGTTGTTCAAGTTACAAAGCACACAAAGTAGACATGCAAACAGTGAGACTACAAACAGTTCTGCTCAACGTTCTAACAAAAAGTTAAACATACATGCAGTTATATCATTTAGAGCACTTTCTTTTCCTCTCTATTTTACAATAGCAATTATACATTTTGGGTTTTATTACTCCTACATTTCTTATTACTTTTTACACTAGAGATACATTGCAGTATTTATAAATGATTCTTATTTATTTCAGTAATTAGGATAGTATCAAGTTGTTTCCATTTGCATATGAAGGCCTCAACATCATCTTTTTATAGCTGAGTAATACTCCATTGTACAAAAATACATCTTTTTCATCCACTCTGCAGTTGTTGGGCATCTTGGTTGTTTCTAATATTTAGCTATTACAAATTGTGCAGCTATGAATATGGGTGCACATATATCACTGGGATATGACCTTTTCAGTTCTTCTGGGAAAATACTCAGTAGGGGAATGCTGGGTTGAATGGAGCTTCCAATCCTAGTCTTCCGAGAATTTTCCATACTGATTTCCATAGTGTTTGCACCAGTCTACATTCCCACCATCAGTGGAGCAGTGTTCCTTTTTCGCCACAGCCTCGCCAACATTAGTTACCAGTTGATTTCTTGATTGCAGCTTTTCTTTCCAGAGTGAGAATGAAATCTCGATGTTGTTTTAATTTTCATTACTTGAATGACCAGTGGCGGTGAACATTTCTTCATGTATTCATTTGCCATTTGTTAATCTTCCACTGAGAACTGTGTGTTCATCTCAGATGCCCATTTTTGGAGAGGGTCTTTGAATTTGGGGGGGCTTGTTGTTTTTCAATTCTTTATATGTTCTGGATATAAGTCCTTTGTCTGAGGGGTTGCTGGCTATAATTCTTTCCCATTCTGTAGATTTTCTTTTCACTCTGTTGGTGATTTCCTTTGAAGTGCAGAAAGTTTTCAATAATGTAAGATCCCAGTTGTTGAGTCTCTGAAGAGTTTCTCGTGCAGTTTGTGTTTTGCTCATATATTCTTTGCCTACCCCTATGTCTCCAAGACTTCTACCTACCTTGTCTTTCAGTAGATTTAGTGTTTCTGTTTTAATGTTTAGGTCTTTGATCCATTTAGAGTTTAGTTTTGTGCATGGTGATAGGCATGGATCAAGTTTCAGTCTTCTGCATGTGAAGAGCCAGTTTTTCCAACACTATTTATTAAAGAGGCTATCCTTCTTCCAGTGAACATGTTTAACCTCTTTGTCAAATATCAGGTGGCTGAGTGTCTTTGTACTTATACTTTCATCTTCTCCTCGTTCCATTGATCCTCAGGTCTATTTCTTTGCCAGTACCATGCTGATTTTATCACTTTGGCAGTTTCAAGTCAGGAATTTAGATGCCTCCTGCCTTTGCCTTTATTGCCCAGAATTGCCTTTGCTATTTTAGGTTTCTTCTGTTTCCAAATGAATTTTAGTAGTGTTTTATCTAGATCTGTGAGGTATGTCAATGCTATTTTGATTGGGATTGTGTTTAAATCTGTATAGCAGTTATGGGAGTATATGCATTTTCAAAATCTTGGTTCTTCCTAGCCAAGAGCAAGGAATGTCCTTCCGTTTCCTAATATCCTCTTCAATCTCCTTTTTTAGTGTAGCATAATTTTCAACATATAGGTCTTTTACATTCTTAGTTATGTTTATTCCTACCATTTAATTTTTTAGATGTTATTGTTAAGGGTGATATTTCCATAATTTCTCTCTCAGTGGGTTTCTTGTTTGTGTACAGGAATGCTAATGATTTTTGAGCAGTGACTTTGTATCCAGCTACACTGCTGAACTTGCTTATTACCTCTAGTAGTCTTTTAATGGAGTTTTTTGGGTCTTCTACATAGAGTATCATGTCAACTGCAAATAGTGATAATTTAACTTCTTCCTTTCCTATCTTTATTCCTTTTATTTCTCTCTCTTGTATGATTGCCCTGGCTAATGTTTCTAGAACTATATTGAATAGGAGTGGTGATGGTGGACATCCTTGTCTTCCTGATTTTAAGGTGAAAGCTTTCAGTTTTTGTCCATTTAGTATAATGTTGGCTGTTGGTTTGTCAAAGATGGCCTGTATAAGGTTGAAGTAGACACTGTGTTTTCCAAGTTTCTGAAGGTTTTTTATCATGAACATGTGTTGGACTTTATCGAAAGTTTTTTCTGCATCTATTGAGATGACCATGTGGTTTTTGTTTTTTGCTCTGTTGATCTGGTGCATTACACTTATTGATTTGCATATTTTAAACCATCACAGCATTCCTGGAATGAACCCCACTTTGTCGTGATGTATAGTCTTCTTGATGATTTGCTGCATTCTATTTGCCAGTGTTTTCTTGAGAATCTTTGCATCAATGTTCATTAGTCAGATTGGCCTATAGTTCTCCTTTTGGTCGGGTGTTTCTCTGGTTTTTGGTATGAGTATAATACTTGCCTCCAGGAATGACTTAGAGAGGATTGCTTTCTTCTCAATTTCATTGAAGAGTTTAATGAATATCGACATCAAATCTTCTCTAAATTTTTTGTAGAATTCAGCCATGAATCGATGAGGACCTGGGCTTTTCTTTGTTGGTAAGTTTTTAATTACGTTTTCAATTTCAATAGTTGATATTGGGTTGTTCAAAATTGCTATATCTTCTTGGTTGAGCTTGGGTAGCTCATATGTTTCTAGAAATCTGTCCATTTCCTCTGTGTTTTCCACTCTATGTGAGTAGAGATTTTCAAAGTAGGTATTCATGATCTTTTGAATTTCCATGTTATCTGTGGTAATTTCCCCCTTTCTAGTTCTTATTGCATGAATTTGGACTTTTTCTTGATAAGGTTTGTCAATTTTGTTTATTCTCTGAAAAAACAGCTTTTTGATTCATTAATTCTTTGTATTTTTTTTTTTTTAGTTTCAATTGCATTGATGTCTGCTCTAATATTTATGATTTCCTCTCTTCTATGAGCTTTGGGTTTAGCTTGCTCTTCTTTTTCTAGAAGCTTCAGGTGGAGCATTAGGTTATTTAATTGTGCTCATTTTATTTTCTTTATATGACAATTTATTGCTATGTATTTCCCTCTCAAGACCTCTTTCATTGCATGCCACAGATTACAGTATGTTGTTTCTGCATTTTCATTGAATTGTAGGTATTGCTTACTTCTTCTTTAATTTCACCTGTAGCCCACTGGTTGTTCAAAATGTTGTTACTTAATTTCCATGCATTTATGCAGATTTTGCAATTTCTTTTGCCATAAATTTCCAATTTCAATGTGCTATGGTAAGATATTGTGCATGGGATAATTTCAATACCTTTGCATTTACTTAAGAATGTTTTATGGGATAATATACGGTCTATTTTGGAGAATGTCCCATGTGCAGCTGAGAAGAAAGTATATTCTGATGTGGTTGGGTGAAATACTCTGTAAACATCTACTAAGTCCAATTGCTCACAGGTATGATTCAGGTCTGTTATTTCTTTGCTGACTTTTTGTCTAGTTGATCTACCTCTTTGTGATAATGGGCTGTTAAGGTCCCCTGCTGTAACTGTGTTCTTGTGTATTTGGTTTTTCATGTCCATTAGTATCTGTCTTATATAGTTGGGCACTCCTATGCTTGGTGCATATATATTTATGATTGTTAGTTCTTCTTCTTGAATTTTTCCACTTACAAGTATATAGTGACCTTCTTTGTCTCTTTTAATCATTTTAAGTTTTAAGTTCGCTTGTCTGCAATTAGAATGGTTACCCCTGCTTTTTTTGGGTTCCTGTTGCATGGAATACTGTTTTCCATCCTTTGACTTTTAATCTATGAGTTTCCTTTTGGGTCAGATGTGTTTCTTGTATATAGCATATTGTGGGATCATGTTTCTTGATACATTCTGTCAACCTATTTCTTTTGATAAGTGAATTGAGGCCATTTGCATTTATGGATATCACTGATATGCACTGGCTCGACTTTGCCATGTTATGTTCCAGTTGTTTGCTTTCTGCTTTCCCCCCTTATGTAACTGCTTTTCCTAACTGGTGGTTTCTTTCTGTTGTTGTTCTGGAGATTTTGCTCATTTTTATCTCTGTCTAGTATGTCTTTCAGAACTCTTTCTAAGGTTGATTTAGTGGATGTGAATTTCTTTAGTTGTTGTTTGTCATGGAAGTATCTTGTTTCTCCATTAAATTTGAATGAAAGTTTTGCCGTGTACATCAGTCTGGGTTAAAAGCTGTTTTCTTTCAGGGCTTGAAATACCTCACTCCAAAGTCATCTTGACCTGAGGGTTTGTGCTGGAAAGTCTGCTGTGATTCTAATGGGCTTTCCTTGATAGGTGAGTTGTGTCTTTTCTCTGACAACTTTTAGTATTGTGTTTTTATGCTGTATGTCTGAGATCTTAATTATTATGTGTCTGGGTATAGATTTATGTTGATTGGGACTGTTTGGCATTCTATATGCCTCATTATCTGCATATCATATTTTTCCCCATGTTTGTGAAATTTTCTGCTATTAGTTCTGTGAATATTTTAGTTATGTCATTTTTATTGACTACTGTGTCTTAACTAATGCCCGATAATCTTATATGGTTGCTCTTGGCATCATGTTGAAGCTTCTGGATTGTCATTTCATGCTGTTGTTGTTTTTAAAAGTTCTATCCTCTCATGATCACTACTTGTGATCCTGTCCTCAAGGTCCGCAATCCTACTCTCAGCTTCATTTAAATGATTTTACACACTTTGAATAGAATTTTTGTTTTTTGGATGTCTCTTTGTGTTTATTCTATGAATTCTACTTGTTTTCTACATTGTTCATTCAAAGGTTCAATCAGTTTCCCATGCTCCTGTACTTTTTTCTCAATTTCTTCTTTAGCTGTGCTCAGAAACTCCTTACTAATGTTGCTATTTCTATCTTTACATGAGAAAGTACTTTTAATTTGATTTCCTCTATAGCTTCATGGAGTTTTTTTTTATTTCACTTGCCATCTTTATAGAGATTTCTGGTGTGTTACTTTTAAAGTCCTCTATTTCAGTGTCTCCTCTACTTGCTCCTGGTGGACTAGATGGTTGAGACTGCACTTTCCTTTTTCATTTTGCCATTTTCCCCTTTGAGTTGGTGTTTGGTCCTTCAGTCCTGCTAATGTCAACTGTTAGTAGTGTGTATCTTGGGGTCCTAATTTAAGGTTGGTCTTTATCCAATTGCTGGTCCCATAATGAAGAGGTGGGTCAGTCACCTGTCTTCCTGCTGCAGGGCCTGTTGGGTGAGTCCTATATTCTTCCTTGGCTGAGAAGCCTAGTAGTATTGATGTAGGTCAACTTTTAGTTCCTGCTATAACTTTATCTTCAGGTTATTCCAGGTAATCAAATCTCCCTGTCTATAGTGTTGGTGTTGGCTGAGGCCCTACTGTGTCCCTATTGTGTGCCTGTGTGTCTCATAAGCCCTTTTGATTTTCTTCAAGTTCGTGGAGCCCTTCTCGGCACACTCCTCACTCTGCCTGATGTTTTCTGTGTTGTAGGAAGGGGTTACCCACACAGTGTCAGACTCACCAAGGTCTTGCAGTTAGTTGGAGGGAGCTTTACTACTGGCCCTATTTACCCACTGTATACCTCTATTTTAGGGGCATACTCACCACACTGACTGGAGCCAGCTGAGATCTTCTGTTACAGTGAGGGAGTCACTGAATCTCCCTTCAAGATAGCACAGTTAATCTGCTGTAGTCCAAGGTTCACCTGGGAACAGAGTTCCAAGTTTGCCCCATGTAGTGGAATTCTGCTGGAGTGGAGGTCAGGGCCATTTGAATAATTTCTGCACTTCATTTACTGCTCTCTGTATTTTCCTTTCTTCTTCACTCCCGTCCAGAGTAACAGAAAATAACGTTTCATGGGTTCCATTTTTTCAGGTGATTTGCTCTTTGTGCCATTCTGTTGTAAAATCATCCTGTTAAATTGATCTTTAGTATTTGTAGCAATGAATTTTCATCACTGGTTTTTCCTTCTGTAACATGATATCATAATTGGCAATATTTAGAAATCAAATATGGTGTTTCTGTGTGCTTAATTACAGCAGCTGTCCTGGGAAACAACCATTACTTAGGCTTGAACCTATCTCTCCTGAGACTCCAGTCTCAACTTTAATAAATGTAAGACATTTACAATGTCTACTACATTGTTTAAGTCTAATCCTTTGCATGCTGAATGTAATGCAAATATGTTATCTACAGACATTATTCATTAAATCATCAAAGAACTATGATCCCATGTCAGGATACAAAAAGGGTTCAGTAACTTAGTTCCTATGGTACAAAGTAAATTGTGTAGAACAGAGGGAAGTTTTTCATTTTTCTTCTTTGGTAGGAACTTCCAGAGAACTTTTATTTTCTTGACTATATATCTGATGTTCATTTTCTCAAATATGACTTATATTCAAGGTAAGTGGTAAATTTAAATTTTGTACAAAAATTACAAGAGTCTTCTTTGTAACAGTACATGTATTATTTCAAAGACTAAAGAATCTTTTTCAAAGTTACGTAGTTTATTTCTACTAGTAAACATTTTCTTTTACCTAATCACTGTCTTGTTTATTGGTGAAAACCAACATTGTTCTGTAAAATTAACACTGTGTATCACATTTTTCTGCCTTGTCTATTCATTTTCTTTAACTTTTTTTACTTCATGTGGAATTTTTATGGGGGAGACTTTTTATACCCTTAAATTTTTATCACATTGCTACATGACAATATTTTCATTCTTTTATAGTATAAATCATGCAGTCATAGCCATTCATCTTCTGTATCAGTTTCTACCTACTTATCTAATTCCTTATCTACCTACTCACTTGTCTATATACTAAAAAGGGACCATTCAATTTTAATCTTACTTTGCTAATTTTACTATACACATAAATTTCAATGTCATTGATTTACTATAGATATTTTTCCTAACACATATTTCAGTTTTCCTTTTCTTACACTATGTACTTGGAATGCTAATTCTCAAATATGAAGCTAACCTAACATTTAAACACTGAATTTATTATAAAGCAAATCTCAGTAACTATTGTCCTAATTTCCTAGGATTTCTCCAGATTGTGCCTTTATGGCCACCCCTAATGGCATTACTGGAGTCCCTGAACCTAAAAGAATTCCAGGTGCTCACCCTCTTAATCTATTCTTAATAGATTAACCCTCTTAATCTATTCTTTTACTTGATTTGCTATTTGTACTTCCACATTGTATCCTCTGTCTTCAGGTTGCTTCCCTGCAGTCTCCCAAAATGTGTCTTTCCTCAAACTGAAAGAAGTATCTCAAGTTTCACCTGCTTCTTTCCATTAATACTCTTTTCCTATACTGGATTTCTGTTTATTTTTAAGACTTGCATGTTTTAAGATGCAAATCTCCATTTATACTAATCTGTATCTTCAAGTCATCTTTACATTTTGTGAAGGTGAGATCACCAGGAGGTGATTCCTGCCTGGAAACCAGCACCATGCACAGGCCACTGCTGGGAGTGGGGACAGCCAGGCCCAAGCCCCTCTCAGTGAGTCAGCACCATTCAAGGACTGTAGAGGGAGAGAACAAGGCCTTGTTAGGATGTGATCACTGCTTGGAAACCATATCGTTTTCATGGTTTTGTTGGGTTGAGTTTTATTCTATTTGTTTTGTTTCATTTTGTTAAGTCTGATGGCATGAGCAGCTATTTAAAAGATAGCAAAACATACTATGATAGCCATTTTGGATTTAACATTGGCTTGTTTTGAAGACCTTTATTGAATTCATTGTTTTATTTTATTGATTCTGTTCTGTTCTGTGTGATTTTTACTATGTCCAAAGGTATCTGCAGCTATTTTAAAGACAACAAAAGGTATTATGGTTAACTATTGTTGATTTCATAAAGTTTAAGTCCTGCATCTCTTCTACTGGTTCCCTTCGATTGGTTTTATTCTGTTTTATTTTCCTTGGTTTTATCCTCTTTAAATAAAATTTTAAAAATTAAAAATAAATAAATGAATTTTGTAGTTGAGCGATGTGTTTCAGTAGTTTTTCAAGGCAGGCACTTATGCTACTGAGCTAAAGCCCCAGCTTCAGTAGTTTTTCAGTCTCCAGGAAGATCCACAATACTTGAAAACACACTGAGGTCTATGAATGTCTGTGTGTGAACACAACAATGAAGAGTGTTGCTGACTGTTCTCCTCTGCTTTCTCAGGACTCAGAAAACGTGAAGCTCTTTGACTTTCCCTTTATTGTGGCTTTAAGTCATGGAAAGGACGATGCAGATTGTGTTGTCAGTTCCCATGCAAAGTTCCCTGAGAGTGGGCCTACATATGCAATTATCTGAATGGGGTTTCATAACTGTTAATATTCTTCAATGCTCACTTCCTTTGATTACTGTGTAGTAATTCATTTAGTGTTTAGAATATATCTGCCATTTAACCCCAAAACTTCAAGTATGATTAATGTTACGTAAAAGTAAAGAGCTTTGAAAGAATTCTTGTAAAAAATTGAATGTGATGAAATATATTTAAATATAAAACATGTACCATCTGAATCCAGAAGTCTAAGAAAAGAAGTCCATTATGAAGGAAATCAAATCTCTCAAAATACCAAAGAAGAATTTTGATATTTCTTAGATCACCAATATGATTAATTCAACCACCATTCATTACAGCTTTTCTAAAGTAAAACCGTGACTTGGCATGCTAAAACAGTCCTCTAGTTCTTCCAAATTACAAGTGTCCTAATTTTGTCA
Source organism: Hydrochoerus hydrochaeris (assembly GCA_004027455.1). Taxonomy (NCBI): domain Eukaryota; kingdom Metazoa; phylum Chordata; class Mammalia; order Rodentia; family Hydrochaeridae; genus Hydrochoerus; species Hydrochoerus hydrochaeris. The sequence goes on along the minus strand of PVLA01013728.1, from coordinate 11,149 downwards.
TGTTATGCCTCAAGTCATTAGGAAATTGGCTTGACTTCTTGGAAGATATTCTTCTAATTATTTTTCTCTTCCATCTGTTCCTTTGATCTTCATATACTTACAAGGAAAATTGTAACTAAAAATAATAATACTTTAACACAGCACGTTACATGGATATTTAAGGAAAAATAATAGTCTGTGACTCCAACATTTATTGCACGATGTATGAGAACACAACAGGAAAACATAAAATTTGAAAGCAGTAGCATGATAGAAATAAACCAGGCAAATGTTTGAATAAGAGCAGCTTTTGAGTTAAAGCATATCAGTACATTCAATTAACCCAAAATATTATCTCAATATTCACTCCACATCATACTGATAAACTTAGTCCCATTTTACATAGTTATTAAACATGAGAAGTGAATTGATGTTTGGATAGAAAAAATTTAAGTATAAGGAAAAAGCCTGCATTTCACGTCTTTTAAAAAATGCCTTAAAACAGTAAACAGTTTATCATCTACTAAAGATTATGTTCTCACTGTCTAATGATGGTTGTTGCAATAGTTCATTTGCATACTCTTTTAATTATAAAGTTAAAATCTTGACTACTTTCTTATTTTCTTTCCCGCTAAGAATGCCGATTCATCTGAAAAGGTAAGATAATTTCATTCACTGGAAAATCTGAAAATCAAACATGTTTTGAATCACTAATCTGTTCTTTTTTTTAATTTACAGAACAAAGCACAGGTATCTAAGTATGTCTTGATAATGTTATAAAGTCCAAATATACTTTCAGTGAGTATCTACTGTATATGAAAAAACAAAGTATCTCTCTGAAATTTGTGCATGTTACTGACTAATGTAAGCATTAATTTCATTAACTTAGGATACTGTGAAAAGAAACAAGAATCTTGTGTACTAATGTAGAGATAAATCCATTATGCCACCCTAAAAAATCTTTTATTCTCCCAAAGTAATGTATCTTGGTCTGATAAATAATTCCTTTGACCAAAGAAAGGTTAATGTTCTAATTCAATTAAGTATGAACTGTGCATAATGAAGAATAGAAGCAGCTAAGGTCACATATTACAGGATGGTTTCCACATTCTGTTATTTTGAAGATTGTAAAATTGTTTGATTAGCCTGAAAATGCTCAATAAGAGAAAAAAATATTTCACATTTTCATTTACATTGCTTATTTGTTTCCCTTTCTAGAAGCATTGATGCTAATAGATGAAGGAAGAAAACAAAAGTTAATCAATAAACCAAGAAAGTGCAGTTTAACAAATGTAGCTTCATATGAGATTTTCTGAAGTAGATGTATTTATCTAGAGTCTTTTGAGAGAAAAATATGTACTACTCTACCCTGATGAAAAAGACTAGTTTCAGGGAAGGGAAACACATATTTCTGCTGTGGCCTGACAGCTACTGCTTTCCTAAACTGAAATTAAAATCTTCTCTAAGAATTAAATCTAAGACCAATTAAGTAATAATTGTAAAAATCTTTTCCGTGTTTGTGAAAGAATTGAAAGGTGTGTCAAATTAAAGTGCTTGACCACGATATTGCACAGATACATGCTGGCCCTTCTGGAGACCTAACCTGGACACTAGCTTAATATCCCACCTTAAACTGAACTTTCTGAAGCAGCTGCTTAAACAACTTCTGGAACATGTGAGCAATTCAGAGTGTGAAACCCAGTCAGACAGATGGAGTCAGAATCTGTACTTTAGGACTATCCCTGTACAATCTAAGAAAATAAGCTGGAGAAGACTTAAATTAAGCAATTCTTTCATGATTATCAAGGGAACTGATACAATAATACAACCATGAAGACATACAAACACCACTTTCATATAATAGGAATTTACGAATTTAGGACCATATTCAAATATTAGAATTTATATGAAAGGTTAATGATTCTACCGCCAAATGCAACAATATTCCTACAGATTAAAAAATTTTTTTCTAACAATTCAAAATCACAATAGTCCACAGGATTTCAGGTGTTGTTCAATCCTTTCCAATTTTGTTTTCCCTCGTGAGTTTTCTATCATGATTAATGAAAGAGAAACATTTGAACATTATTCTCCAGACATCATGTAGTAGCTGAAGATATTTGTCAAGGAGTATCTCAGAATATTATCGGAGGGGTGGATATTAAGGAAATACCTGTCTTATTTAAAGAACAAATAAATAAGGTTGGCGACAAATTTAAGAGAAATTTATGCTGCAGAAATGAGATGATTATTATTATTTATTTAAATATTTACTTAACATCTATGTGATTATCTACACTGTGTGATGTAGTCTTTTGAACACTAAATTATATCCATTAGAATTATTTCTAAATAGATACACTTTAACCACCTAGAATATAATCTTATAATATTCTATTTTTTTAGACAAGCTGTTATTTTCTTTTTCTCTGTAGGCTTGACAGCAAATCCACTTCCTGAATACATTTTTTCATTTCTCATGTGGCATCATACTCTCACCACATTTTGCTAGACTGATCACACCAAGAACATAGAACGAAGATCAAGATTTAGTATATTCCCTGTGCTTTGTAACACCTGCATCCTTATTCACTGTACTTTCAATTTGAAACATTTAACCTCATTTCAGTAATGATTGTAATGTAGAAACACTTCTTCATTCAAAGAAATAAACTTAGAGCACATGATCATGGAGATGGTCTTTCTTTTTAGTTTTCACAGTTACAGATAATGTTGACATAATTATTCCTTTAATCACTTCATTTTCAAAGCCTGCATAGCTGGAATCCATCAATGAATTCATATTTAGCCTGTAATATTTCATATTCTCTGAATAGAAGCTCTCCAACTCATCTAGGGGTTGAACTTACTTAACACCACAGTACTCAACAGCAGAAAGTTGATCTCCAGTATCTTCCCGTTAGCAGGCAGGGTCTGAGAGAGCTCACTCTAATACCTTCATCACGGTATCAGAAACCACTTTCTTCTTTTTCCTTTTTTTTTTTTTTTGCATTTTAAAAGATTAAAAGCAAAAAAATGAAAATGATACACAGTTTCAAAACAAGGTGATAGGAAATTAGCAGTGCTCACTGTCTCAGTTATTTTTTTCTCATTGCTGAGGCAAAAATTCCCAACACACAGAATGAAGGCAGGAAAGGTTTATTTAGCTCCCTGGGAAGAGTTCAGTCCATAAGCCGCTGGTTCCAAGTCAGGGTGGCATGGCAGAGGGGCAGCACTTCAAGGTGCCAGAAGACAGAAAGCCGCGAGAATAAAGGATCAGGGGGTCAAGCTTCTTCTCTCTCACATGGTAAGTAGGCGGCCACTCTCTGCCGCAGGGAGGTGCATCACAGCATCTTGTGCTCTTCTCTTCCACAGGATGAGGGTCCTGGCTTCCTGCTGTGTCTCTCAGCTAAATTTCTAAACTTCTAAAGTTAACACAATGTATCAACCATAAGAGTTACTATATTGTGGATTATTATCTTCAAAACAGTTGATCAGATTACAAAATACAGGAATGCAAAACTGATCAAACAATATAAGCACTCAGTTTCCTTCCATGAACTAATAGAATTTATAGTACAATTATCTTATCATTTATTTATATATAAACCTTTCTTCATCTCTATTTTTTCTCCTTCCAGTTGTTCTTTCCTTTTAAGCAGTTTCCTTCCCTTTCAAAATATCTATTGTACCCTTTGGATCTTATCTACTCTTTTCTTTTTACACTAGGTAGACAATGTGATGATTACACGTGTGAGTCTGATTTATTCCACTTATGAGCATAGTTTCTAGTTGCACCCACTTACCTAAAAAAGCCTTGCACTTACCTTTCTTTATAGCTGAGTAATACCCCATTGCATAAAAATACCACATCCTTTTTATCCATTCCTCAGTTGATGGGCATTTGGGTTGTTTCCAAGATTTAGCTATTACAAATTGTACTGCTATAAAAATGAGTGCACATATGTCACTGTGGTATGATGTTTTCAGTTCTTCTGGGAAAATACCCAAAAGGGGACTAGCTGGGTCAATGGGACCTCTAATCCTGTTTTTTTGCTGAATCTCCACACTGATTTTCCGTGATTGCACTAGGCTCCACTTCCACTAACAATGAAGAAGGGTTTCTTTTTCCCCTGGTCTGGCCAGCATTTGTCCTTAGTTGAGTTCTTGATGATAACCATTCTTTCTGGAGTGAGGTGGAATCTCAATGTTGCTTTATTTGCATTTCTTGAACATCCAATGACGTTGAGCCATGATTCCAAGAATGACAACAGAAAGAAACCGCTAAGCAGGCCAAACAATTAAACAATTAAACAGAGGACAAAGCTAGGGGAACTAATAGTAAGAAGATAATATGACTAAGATAAGCCAGTACATGTAAGATAGAACCATTAATGCAAATGACCTCAATTTGATGATCAAACGAAATAGACTGGCAGCATGGATCAAGAAACAACACCCAGCAGTAAGTTGCATGCAAGAAAAACATCTTACACAAAGGGAAATTACCCGCTGCCTCCACAGAAAGAAGGCAAAATCCTTGCCTCCCCGAAGTTACAATGTATTTGAGATTGCAGGCAGGAAGCTACAACACCTAATCTCTCTGGGAGTGCTAGGTATGCTTACACAAACTGGAAACAATGCTTTTGTAAACAAGGAGTGGAGAAGGAGTTGAAGGGAAAGTAGGGAAGTGGGAAAAAGGATGAAGGCATGAGACAGTTTTGAAGAGTTTTGCCAAGATTAATCCTCCCTGGCAGAGTTACATTTTAGAAAGCAGAGGAGTTTAGTATATCAGTGTACATGGAGGAAAAAAGCCCACCTAGAAGACAGCGCAAGAGCAGTCGTATTGTGGTAGAGATATATTTGCTGCCTTTGATAAAACCTTAGAAGATCAGCATAGACAAGCAAATGTGGATGAAAACACAGGGAGATGGGAAGAAAATGTTTAGATACGAGGGGGAACAAGAGAGGAATGAGGAAAGAACGAGAAAAAAAGAAAGTAGAAGGGAAAATGGGATCAATGATTTGTGAACAAGGAGGGGAGAAGGGGTTGAAGGGAAATAAGGGGAAAAGAAGACCCAAGATGTAGGTGTACAGGAGCAAATTCCCTATGATTATTGTGATGATTATGGTTATCATAGCAGTACTGAGGAGAGTAGCTAAAAATAAATGAGTAAGTCATAGGGAAAAAAGCATGCTGATTATGAAATTCTAGAGGCAAAGTTTAATTTTTCATTAAGGTGGAAATCCTTTAAAGGACCTTTCTTCAATACCTTTTCATTCAATTTATGCTTTATAAATAGACACCTTAAGTCTGCTTATCAAACTTTTTTATATTTGTTCCTACCCCTTACCCCTGAATGGGGGGAGTAACACATTTTTAATTTTGAGGACCTCCCAACCCACTTCATGAATAGTCAGTACAGAAAATAATCTTATTTTGGGCAAAATATTCCTTATGTGTCCATAGTCATTCCCTGTGACTTCCCAGTGCCACGCGCCTGTGAAGGAATCTATTTCCCCGCAGATTTCTAAACATTTAAATCCAGTCTTACGAGTTGATGTGCGCCTCACGTTCCCTAAAGAAATTTTCTCCCTGCCTTTCCCGTTTTAAATCCTTCTTTATACTTAGAGATTGTTTTTCATTAAGATGTCCTCTTTCAAGCAGAATATGATGATGAAAATGGAGACGATGATGGAAACGGTAGTGCTAATACTTGTTGCTTCTCCTTGCACTCACCATTGGTAATGTGACTTGTGCCCATTCTCACTTAACCCGCTGCGTGACTGAGACACCGCCTTCCTCACAGGATAGTCGTTTTGCGTAATGAATCCTCCCCTGTATTCAGTGCAGCATTTCTTCATGCTGTCGGTGCCAGAGAAGCTCTGTGATGTGTCACATGGAGTCAGCGTCCTTTCATTCTAGTCAGGTGCAGTAGTTTTCATTTTAGTAATTAGAACAGAAAAATAAGTTTGCTTTTAGTTAAAGAAATAAGTGCTATGGAGCTTTTCATATTCTGCAATGCTTTAATCTTAGCAGAAGTGTAGAAACAGGTTTCAAATTCAAGCACAAAAAGAAGAAAAGACCAGTCCAAATTTCACTGTATCTTGCAATTTATGGCTTGTCTGTAACCACAGATTCCATGACACACTCATAATAAGATAGTAGCTCTTTGTTCATGTTTCTCTTATAAAGTTATGACATCGTCAAAGGGTATATCGTAGTTACTGACAAAGAATAAGATGTCGATTTTACTTCATCAAATGTGGAGGTGATGGCTCAGCCATCTGTCTCCAAGAGACCACAGAAGGATTCTGTGGATTTGCGGTCCACACCTCCCAAATGCTCAATCTCTAGCAGGATCCCTAAAGTCCTGAGCAGGGAAAACAACATATTTTGCAAGTAATGTATGTATTGTGTCAAGAATGTATCCTTTTAAAAGGTCCTGTATTCTCTTAAGTAAACAGCTTCATTTCCACTCTGTTGCTCTTGCGGGGATGAAAATAATTCAGTTATTCTGAAGTATTAATGCATGTTAACCTTTTATATCTTACCTATCCCTTTTATTCATCTTATTAATTTTCTTTTTTGTTCATTCTTCATCTCTTTTTCCTTCCATACTAAATAGTAGAAATATCTCTAATTGTATCAATCTAGATAATTCCTATGTGGATCTCTGTCAGTCTATCTATGATAAAGATTACCACTTCATTTTAATAATCCTTTGAATGTATTTTTTCACGTAAGGATAAAAATAGTTCAATTCTTCTGAAATATTAATGCTTATAATACCTCTTTTTATTCATCTTATTAATATTCCTATTTCTTGTTCATACATTTCATTTTCCTTGACAATAAAGGGTAAAAATATCTCTACCTATATCAACCTATCTAATTATATATAGAACTCTGTCAGCCTTTGTGTGATAAAGACTACCACATCATTTTAATAATCCCTTGAATGTATTCTTTCAATGAAAGAAAGATAAATTCAATTCTATTTTTCAAGGTAGCTATAAACATATTTTCTGTTACTGCATTTCAATTTGATTTTTATTTAGTATTCTACTTCTTAAGATAGAAACCTGGCTTCTTCTCACTAATTTTATAAAAGCATTCTATAAGGCTTGACATTTTACTTTTTAGAGATTTCTTCAGATCTTGCCTTAATTAACACACCTAGTGACACAATCTATGCTCCATAAAGTTTCACAAATATCAAAGGGGTGATAGTGTCATCAGACCTATGCTGCTCTCCTGCAGTGCTATCTCCATTTCCACATGAAATCTTCCTTCAGCTTCTCTTTTCTGAGTTCCATGACATATCTTTATTCATCTTCGTAACATCAAAGTTCTCTCTTTGTTGCCTTTTATTTATTTTATCCATTTAAGGTGCTATTTGTTTTATTGCACACAAATAATTCATTGTTAGACAACTGCTATTGATTCATGAATACCTCCAACCCACCACTAAATTCTGTTAAGTTCAGCGGTGCCTTTCAATTGCTTTTGCATTTGTTGTAAGGTTTACAGCCTTCTGGAGCCTCCTGTGGTATATAAATATTTGTTTACAAAGCAAACAAGCATGTTACTAATTTTTCCCACATATGTTCACGGGAGTCAGCTTAATACAAACTTCCTTGTTTTTGCCAAAGATGAACATGTCCAAAATAGAACTTATGGTGAAAATAGCCTAAGTTCAGTCAATTACAACATGTTTTTGCTCAAAACAGTACCTAAAGAAAAAAACTTGAGGGTCTTCTTCCTCCATCTTTTGTTTACATTTTATCAATATATTTCTGGTGGATTCTACATGTTTTGACGTGTGCCCATGTATTGTTGAATACTCTGTAAGTTCAGTGAAAGTTCCATTCATAAAGGAGATCTAGTATGGAGTTGTTCCATAATACGTAGAGATGCCATAAGGCACGATTTTGGAAAGACCCCCTGGGAATTTTGTGGCACTGGGTGTGATTTAGGCTTGGAGAGCTAACTTCACCTTGTGTGTGTCGTTGAAAGCTGCTGCACTGAGTTTCAATGGCCGGTGGCTGGTCTATTCCCTGGTACTCAAGGGAGTGCTCTTCCAAGAGCTTTCCTTCTTTCAAGAGTCTTAGCTATGGCCTCTTGCTTTCTGGTGACTTGCTTCTGGCCCACTCCAGACCCTCTGTGACTGTCACTTTTCTCTTGGGAAAGGGCATGCTAGAGGAGTTGCTGGGAGGATGAACATGACAGCAAATGATGCACATCTGGCCAGTGTGAGACCGGGTACACTTGACATGCTGTTAGGATAGACACCACCATTAAACCCAGTGCTTTCCATGGACAAGATCGTTAAACCATCACATTGTTCTATTGAAGGAGACAGTATTTCATCCACAGAAAACAACACTGAACTGAATCGAGTTACATGCTTAAGATTACACAATTAACATACTGTTAGAGAAAGCAACTAGTCCCTTGGATTTCAAAGTCCATGCTGCGTGTAAGAAAACCAGAGTCAATTTTACTTTTGTTGCTCTAACAATTGGTCAGAAACCACATAAATTTGTTATTTTAGAATCATGGAGGCCATGTGTTTAAAACTGGTACCTTGAGGGTAAAATTAAGGTGTCACATGGTGACTTTTCTTTCTGTAACCGCACGAAGAAGTCATTTCCTTCACTTGCCGCGTTCCAGGGCCTTCCTTGCCCCATGACCCACAGCCCCTTTCTGTCCTCCTCCAAGTACTGAGGGCAGCCCAGTCTTTCTTGCACCACAGCTGTCTTCCGCCTGCTTCTTCACTGACCAAGGCTGTTGTGATGAAAATGGCCCACTTAGGTCATGGCTACACACAATTCTCTGAGCCCTCTCATCTGTATGCCAACTTCTTTTTCCATACTTGGCAAGTGTTCTGCCATTACTTTTATTAAGAGGTCATGGCATTTGCGCTGTCTCTGACTGAGTATTGTTGGCACTCAATCAGAAGCAGCCTGAGAAAGATAAGGAGACAAATGGGAAGAGACCATTAATGAGGGCATGGGAGACATTCATAGGGGTGCAGCGGCTCTCAGCCAGAACAAAGGAGTGGGACTACTTTTATCAGTTTTGGCTGGGGGAGGAGTTTGGGAGGTGGGCAGGATGAAGAATTAACCACTGATTTGAAGGAGCATCTGCCTGCGTAACACAGGAGACAGATTTACTGGGGGCTGGAGGTGGAGGCCTGGGTGGTTGTGGAGTCTTGGGATTGGAGAGGGCTCATCCCTCGTGCAAAAAAGGAGCAGAAGGTTTATCTCTGAAATGAGAAGGAGAACATAGAAGTTACTCTTGGAGACAGAAGTTGTTTCTCTGTGTCCGTTACCAAGTAGAGTGGATGTCATGTTACAATAGCTAAGGCCCAGGCTAGCAGAAACTGTCAGTCTCCTGCTTTCTCACTGATGCTGACTAATCTAATGGTGCTCAAATTTTCTGTGATTAATGTGGTAATTATGTACCTCTAACATGTAACAATAAACTTATTTAATAAAAAAGAGAACATAAAATATGAGATCAGGAACAATGCTTCTTTAGTCCTTGCACATTAAAAACAAAAATAATTCACTTCTATAACTTTGAAGTTGAGAAATTGGCAAACATAATTCTAACTGCAAACTCGATTTCTTTTCTGCTCTGTATCCTAGCAGTCACAGATCCAGCAATCAGAATGGGGACAGATTTGAGGGAGAGTATCTGCCCAAATAATTCTTAAATTGTAGTTGCTTGTATGGCAGTATCTTAAAGCCAGCCTGCAACAAAAAACAGTGTGTTACAAAAAATTAAATTGGTAATTCATCTGCAAAGGAAATGGATAATTTCAAGAAGGATGACTCATGCATAAAGTATACTGAAATCTGGTGTGTCAGAAAACATTGCTTTCTTTGCTATTGTTATGATTTTTTACACAAATTTAAATGAGTAGAAAGACATTGAATCTTGTAGTACTGTTCAATGCTAAGTGGATATACTTAATTTTATTTCACCCAGGACATACCCTACAACACCAAGATCCTCCTCACTTCCTGCTTCTTGTGCAAGCTGGAGACAAGAAAACCCTCAATGCCCCTTTCCTATAGCACAGAGGTACTGAGTTTCTAATCCTCTAACAGTCACACAGACAGAACTTTCTCTCAGAAATCACTTATTCAGTGAGCTGAGATGCAGGCCCTCTTCTAAGTGCTATAGATACAGGACAGAGCAAACTAAACACCAGCCTGCTTTCCTGGGGCCAGTGTTCCACTGATAAACAGATGGTGAGTGAGTGCTGTAATGTGTCTTAAGCTGTGAAGTGTTCTTACCATGCAGAGGCAGGGCAAAGCCAAGAAACTACTTGAAATACCATGGTGAAGAATAAAATTTTAGGTATACTGGTACTTTTAAACGGATATGGATTTAGAATGTAAGTCAAGATGGAGAAAAAACTAGGTAAAAGGAAGAAGAAGCCCATACATCTGTGATAAAAAGTATTTGCAGTGTTTAGGGAAACTTCCAGGACACCAGAATAGATAGCAAGCCAGCGAGTAGGGGAGAGTCAGAGACAGAGATAGAAAGAAAATGAATGAGGTCCCAGAACAAACAAAGGTTGTACATAAGATTGAAAACTATGCAGGTCAATTTTAGTTTCTCAGCTGAGATGGATGCCATTAGAAAAGGATAGCATTTGGTTTAACGTATATTTTGGAAGAGAGACATCTTTTAAGTAAACATTACGTAGGCCTTCCAGAGGCTTCCAAGGACTCAGTATTTCCATAAGTTTTATGCTATCTATAAGTTTTACAATTTGTCATTTTCTTCTAATCCAGAAATTCATATTTATTATTCACTAGATACTGGGAATAAATGCAGCAAATGTAGTGAACCTCTGGGTTTTGAAGAACCCTATTTACAAACCTGTTAATCCTGGCAGATCTTGTGTTTTGCACTGCTGTTAAACCAAGGAAATTGAGTCTATAAGATCAAAGTATCATTGTACACATCCTCAATGTATACTGCAACACTGCTTACCATATCTTTTCTTTGTATTTGGTGCTAAAACTCTCAGGCATACCCTTCAAGAAACGGTGTTAAAATATCTTTACAATTAAGAAGCAGGGTGAACATGTCAGGAAATCAATAGGTGTTATGTTCATGGACAAATTCCCTGCAATGATGCTACCA
>PVLA01013727.1:0-35014 GCA_004027455.1 Hydrochoerus hydrochaeris | reverse complement strand
TGCCTGCATCTGTGCGTGATCATGTCTGTGTGCCTGCATCTGTGTGTGTGATCGTGTGTGTCTGTGCCTGCCTGTGTGTGTGTGTGATCATGTGTCTGTGTGCCTGCATCTGTGTGTGTGATCGTGGTCTGTGTGCATGCCTCTGTGTGTGTGATTGTGTGTGTGCCTGCGTCTGTGTGTGTGATCATGTGCCTGTCTGTGCATCTCTGTGTGTGAGTGTGAGGAGGGGTGAGCGCATTCGATGCAAGCAGATTTTCTGGGCAAAGGGGAGCAACCAGCAGTCTTCAACTTGTAAAGGTTTTTATTAGGCATAGTGCATAAAGTACCTGCACAAGAGTAAAGCAACGAATGCTAAACGTCTTCGTTCAGCTCTGCTAGTTGTCAGCATTGAACTGGCTCATTGTCAAAGTAGGGGTGGGCCCGGGTATGAGAGACGCGGGAGCTAATGTTTCTGAAGGCGACAGCAGGCCTAGACCCAGGTGCTTGCTCGGAAGAGGGGCAACTGTGGTGCTAGGCAAAAGCTGTGTGGAGCTGGGCTGTGGGTGGGAAGGACTAAGCACTATTATTTTGATCGCTGTTTGTTTTCTCCTTCTTGCTCCAGTTTACTTTGTTCTTTCCCAAGCCACGTGGGTTTAACTTAGCTACCCAACTTAGGTCACCTTGGGTTGCCCAGAGGTCTCCATCCTGGTTCCTCGTGAGGCCTGTGTGACAGTGTGTCCCTGTGCCCTGCTTCCCAGCAGACCGAGGGGCAGGGTGCTGTGGGAGGAGCCAGCACTGCCCTGGCCATGGCCAGTCCTTCTCCCGTGGCTTTAGCACCTGCTTGCTCGGCCTTGGCCAGGCGCCACTTTCCGGGCAGTGTCCCATGCCGTCCTCTCCACTGCCCCAGGAGGAGTGAACACCGTGGTCCCATTTACTAGACACAGCTCTGGTAGTGCCAGGACTCTTTGCTCTGTCTCCTGCCTTGGTTTGTGAGCCCCCAGGGAGAGCCAGGGGTTACCACCTTGTCTCAGTGACCTCAGAGGCCTGACCTCTGATCCAAGAGCCGGCAGGGCTGGGCTCAGCTCTGGAAACTGAACCCAAACAGTCCCAAGTAGGAGTGTCCCTCGTGTGGCTCCGAGGACAGGGTCGTCTCCTAGATGTGACTGCTGAGGTGGCAGAAGGGGCAAAGTGAGGAGCAGTGAGGGTCGGAGATAGCTGTGTGGGCCGGGTTTTGTCCTGTGCTCTTTGGGTCCCATCCGCAGTAAATGTGCTGGATGTTAACTGGACACAGGATGTAAGGCGGCAGCGTCAGGAAGAGAGCCTTCTCCTCAGCCCGCTCTCTCACCCTGAAGCAGGAAACGGTCCCGGAGAGCCCTGTCCTACCTGAGATCTCACCCAATCCTGAACCGCTCTAGTACTTTCTGCCTCTGCCTCTCCCCAGAGGGGCACCCGATACTCTGAGGCGTTCACACGGCGCTCTTCCGGCCCTGCGTTTTCCTCTTCTTTCTTCCTCCTTCTTCCTTTGTGACCTACCTCTCCTCTGGACCACAATTTCCCATACCAAAACTCTTCAGCTTTGAACCAAGACAAAGGCCATGAAAATGTTGTTGTCTTATGCACCTACAGAATGGGCTTTGGGAAAAGTGCCATGAGGTGATCTTGTCCTGCGCATGGCAGACGCAGGCGTGGGCCTATTACGAAGTCACTGAGCCTGACATTAACGGCACTTTGAATGGAAGTGCCTCAGGTGAGGCCTAAGTAATGGGGGCTACTGGCTGCCTTTGGCAGTCCCTACATGTTCAGAGGTAGTGGCACGGAGTCACAGCAAGCTGGCACTGAATGAATGGCACCTGCCCCTGTGGGTGGTGGGTGGCGGGTGCTGGGTGGCAGTGGCTCACACCGTGGAATTGCGGTCGCACAAACTGTCCAGAACCTCCAGCTGAGTAGGAGCAGAGGGGAGGACAAGAAAGTGAACTGGGACTTGTGGGTTTTTCAGTGTTCCCTACCAAATTCAAAGCATTTCTTTTTGGCTTTTCTCTAAAGTCTTTGGACTTGAACTTGCCAGGGGAAGTGCGAAGTTTACCGTCTCCCCAGGAATAGTCACCGTGGGAGAGGGTTCAAATGTTGGAGGTTGGACTGTTATTATTAGAGTATGTAATAGATTCATCTGCTGTCCCATGGGATATGCTGGCAGTGATGGTTCGAAATGATTTGGCATGAGGAGAGAGAATAAGCAGTAACACTGTAGAGGTGGGGTGTGGTCTGCAGAGGTGTCTCACTGGGGACGTGGCTTGGAAGGGTGCTTCTCCCTCCTCCCAGCTCCTCCCCTCTCACTGCTCTTGGCTCCATGTAGCCAGCAGCTCTCCTCGCCAGCCCCGGCCCTTCTGCCCCACCTTCTCACCTGGACCCTGCAGACCAGGCTTGGACTGGGACCTCGGAAGCTGCTGTGTGTCAAGAGAGCACTTTATACCTGTGCTGCCGGTCAAGCTAGAGCTCTTCACCTGTCGGTTGTGGGTGTTGAGCACTGTATTTTGGCGATGAGGGAAGTGAGTAAGAAGTTTGAAAGTTATTGTTGATTTTGTAATGTTTTAAAGTCCTGTATTTTTTACACTGGTTTGTTTTGATTGGTTTTATTCTGTTTTGTTCTCCTTACAATTAAAAAAAAGAAATGAAAACAGAAGAAAGTCTATGAAGTGTGAGGAGCATTTGCCAGAAGTAACTCCTTTGCTTCCCAGTTTGCCCCAGAAAGGAGGTGCCCCATGGAGAAGCAGTGAAATCTGCCTGGGACCCACATTCCCTGACCAAGCAGTTCCGTCACTGGGGCTCGGTCTGGTTTTCTACAGTTGAAATTGCCCGCACAACGGTAGGCGTTGGGGGTCTAGGTCCTCCGGGTGCTGGCTCACTTTTTGCCTCAGACGCTAAGATTCATAGAGCTCCTTGCAAGCTTTGGTTTCAGCTGGCCCAGCTTCTGCAGTTCCTGGGGATACCCCGTCACCAAGTGATAATCAGAAGCTGCTCTGGTTTGGTGTTGTCACCCTAGTCTCTCTCTTTTTTTGGGTATGGGTTATGGACATTCAAAGACAAAGTGAACACCCCTGCTGCCACCTTCTCAGAATCTAGAAATTGCATCCCTTCTATATCAGGGTAACAAAGAAGGACCTTTTAATTCCTATGCAACAAAATAGTAAGGGATTAGAACTTCTCAGCGGTGGGGAACCTATGGCGTGCATGCCTCAGTGGGCCATTTGCTCTCACGGAAAACCCTGAAAGGTTCTCCGCCACTGGTCTAGGCAAAACAGCGACTCGGGGAGATGAATCTAAGTCCTCTCCTCAGACTTCTCCTGAAACTACAAATGACATATAACTCACAGGGGGAAGCGGGAGCAGCAACTCACCGGGAAGCACCAGCAGTTTCTCTCCAGAAATTCTGAGCACTGGCCGTGAGCTGCCTCACGTAGTGCGTCCCAGCTCTCTAGCTTCTCCTAGTTTTCCTAATCTGTCATGGTTGGATACTTTTGTGGAATGGAATACGCTCAAATCAGTGGCAAGTGTAGCTGAGTAAGGACATGCTAAATGCAAGTCTGTTTTATTTTACTGAGGCTTGCCCCCGAGGCCCCGTGTTGCACACTAGGCCAATGCTCTACTGCTGAGCTGTGTACTCAGGCATCTGTTTTCTGGTTTTGAGATAAGGTCCAGCTAAGATGTCCAGGTTGCCCACGAACTTGCGATCCAGCTGCCTTAGCCTCCCAAGGAGCTGCAATGAAAGACATGTGCCAACATGCCCTCGGATTCAGCAGACGTAAACGCGCCTCGTCTACCTACACAAGTTTCGTATTTTTCACAAGCCAGGAACAGTTTGTACACTATCGATTTTCAGACTGCATTCATGTTTCAGTTTTGTTAGAAAAAGTTACCACAAACTGTATGACTTACAGATTTTTTCTGGTGCTCACTAGTCCAACGTGAAAGCGCTGTCAAAGTTTCCTCAGGAAAAACCCTCTCCTGTCCTGCCCTGTGGTGGTGGCTTTCCTTGGTGTTTGTGGCTTTTATTCCTGTCTCTGTCTGTCTCTGTCTCTCTCCACCTATCTCCAAATGTCCTCTTTTCATACTGCATTAGTACCTTCTACCTTGATCGCATGTACCAAGACCCCGTTTCCAAAGAAGGTCAGATTTGCAGGTTCTATGGACAGATCTTTGGGAGCCAAAATCCAATGCGCCAGAGCCAGGAAGGGAGCGACGGGCCTAGTCCCTCCTAGGAAAAGTTTGTAGTAGTCTTATAAAGAGCTTCTCTACTGACAGTGCCCCAGGACCTTCAAATTTATGACTTTAAGCAGATCTCTTTGTTGGCAAAGGGGAATCATGGAGAGTCTAAAGCTTTTCTGTGTCTTGGCATCCTGCCTGAAAGACTGGCACACACACTGTTTGGTGGTGCCCTCTTAACTTCCCACACTGGTAGACACAGATCTTCTAGAAAGTTGGGCAGCAGATGAGCCAGTTAGGATTCTTTTTACTTTTTGAGACAGGGCCTCACTTCATGGTCAAGGGTTTGGTCCAGCGATCGAACTCTGGACCTTGTGCTTGCCAGGCTGGTGCTTATGCTGCTGAGCTAGATCCCCTGCCTCCAGAAGCAGTTTTAAATTATGAATATTTACAGTAACCATGAAATCATATCTTTGCAGCTATTTCAACTTAGGATGATTTGAGATACTAGTTTAAAAGTGTCAGTGTTGGTGAATAGTTTTCCAAAATTCTTTTCAAGGGAGATGAGCAAAAATGTTTGAGGTCTCCTGGTCCAGTGGATAGAAGCTTAAGCAGGTGTGTGAGGCCCTAACCAAAGTTGGCTTCGGTCCTCTCACTTGTTAACTCTGTGACTTGGAGGACTGCAGGGAGAAATGGCAACTGTTTGCCCAAGCGCCTCACAGAAAAGGTACCTTCTGTTTGCCACTTTACAACAAGCTGCTCATTTGTTCAGGCTGTGTCCTGGGTACTGGGGCAGGGGCCACAGCTCCCAGAACCTCTTACTAGTTATACCATCTCACACCTCAAGGCATGAAAAGACTCTGTAAATGTGAAAAGTTGGAGTCACAGCCGAGATATGGCTCAGCAGCCTCAGGGTGACAAGGAGGACCCTTTCTTTGGTAGAAGCCAGCAGTTGGCAGCCCTTGAAGCACAGACCAGGGGAGGTGGAGGGCTGGGTTCTCTGGGACTGAGGTGTTTTCTCCTTCATTCTGACATCAGGACCCTATAGTAATTAAGCATCTGAAAAGTGGTCTGTATCTGTTTCTTGTCTCATTCCTTCTTTAGGGCAAAAGTGGAAAGCTACCACCATCTCAGGCCTCACTATTCTGGTGCAAGGAAAATTAGTCCAGACCTTGGGAGTGACAAAGCTAGAGCAGTGTTTCCTGGCCTGCGAGCCCCCCACCCCCACCTACATACAGGTGAGAGTCAGAGGTCCCTAGCTGGTCTCCAGGGGCCTTTCACTTAAATATCCTGGCCTTTCAAGCTTCCCTTTCTCTCTTCTCTACCCAGTGCCACAATGCCGTCACCCTTCTGCCGCTGACTGCTGAAGCAGCTGGTTTCTAGCTGTGGCCAGGCCTCAGTTAGCTTGGAGTGGAAGCTCACGGGAGACTTGATGGCCAGAAGGCTTGCTGGAGCCTCTGGTCTCTCTTCCTTAAACACTTGCGCTCTTACACGTCTGGGAGTCCCGACTCCTTTTGCTCAGGATGGCCCTTCTCTTTTCCCAGCAAAGGTTGCAGGGGTGGGGGTGGGGTGCTGAAGCTGCCTGTGGTTTATGGGCTGAAAAATGTAGAGATGAGCTTGTGTTAAGGACTCCTGTGCTTTACGCAGTTTGGTAATAGACCAAGAGCTGATGCCTCTTTCTTGTCCACTCCTGTAGATGTGGACAGAAGACATGAACTACCAGGAAACTGGGAACCATAGAAAAGTGACCGAGTTCGTTCTTGCGGGCCTGTCAAGCCACCCCACCCCCCAGAGCCTTCTTTTCTGGGCACTGATGTTCCTGTACATAGTAACTTTGCTGGGAAATGGGATGATGCTTTTCCTGGCAGGAGCCAGCACTCAGCTGCACACCCCGATGTATTTCTTCCTTGGCAACTTGTCTTTCCTGGGTCTTCTGCTCTCCACCAGTGCTGTGCCCCTGATCATGGCAAACTCACGGTGGCACTTTCCCACCATCTCCTACCACTCCTGTTTGGCCCAGCTTGCCGTCCGGGCCTTCTTGGTGTTGGCCTTGCCATTATGGCTTATGATTGACTGGTGGCTATTTCCGCTCCACTGTGGTATGAGCTGGTCCTGTCTTCTCGAGTATGTCTTTTAATGGCTTTGGTTGCCTGGACGACAACCCTCCTGCTCACTGCTATCCCCATTCTGCTCTTTCCCCTAAGTTTCTGTGGCTGTAACACAGTGAATCATTTCTGCTGTGAGGTCCAAGCCATCTTTAAATTGCTGTGTTCCAATACTGTTTCCCTAGGATTATGATGATGGCATGTGCTGTCATTTCAATGCCACTACCTTTAATTTTCATTCTTATCTCTTACCTTTGTATCCTCAGGGCTGTCTTAAGAATCCACCCAACTGAGGCCGGGTTTAAAGCTTTTTCCACATGTGGTTCTCACCTGATCATGGTCACCATGTACTTTGGGGCATTAATATATATTCACGTGAGACCTCAGGCCAAAAAAAATCCCAAGATGGGGACAAAATTTTCTATATTTTATGCGGCAGTGACCCCAATATTAAACCCCCTCATCTACACCCTGAGAAATAAGGACATAAAAGATGCTCACTGGAGGGTAACCCATGGGGCCAAGGCCTGAGGCCTCAAGCAGGTAAGAGCAGGCAGTGGCGCATTGGTGAGTGGCACTTCAGAGCCGGGAAAGAACTTGGAAGGCATCTAAATAGTGCAAGTCACACAAGAAAAATATGAAACTGTCGTATATCACATGCCTCTTAGCTAAACATAAAATCTGAGCTACCTATGAAGCAAAGTTTGCAAACACAGCGGAAAACTGATCAATAGTTTGCATATGTAAACTTCTCACAAATCGTTCAGTCAGAAGGCAAATGTCCCCATAAGAACATGACCGCAGGACACAAGCATCTAGTCTAGCCAGTAAAGAAGAAATAAACATTTACGTTTACTCGACAACTAAATATCACCTTTCACTTATGCTAACAAAAATGAAAACGATTGTAGAATCCAGTGCTGACGATGGCTTGGGAAATACCACTGGGGGACTCTGAAGTAACACAGCCTTTTGGAGGACAGTCTCAGTAGCAATCAAAACCAAGTGTTCGGGTTCCCCATTTGGCTAGGGAGGTGGCCTCAGCTGGCCGAGTCTTTGCCTCCTCACTTGCTGCTCAGAGAGCATTGTGGAGCTCCATGGGCCTGATGGCTCTGAAAATACCCAACCTGGAACGAGATGTCAAACCCACTTTTGCCCCTGCACACCCTTCTCAGCACTGAGCGAACCTTGGGGAGAAGGGCAGTCAGTCTCTGGCTTTTTCTCAAGGAAGTTGCGCAGTGGTGGTGGTGGTTGATGCTGAGTGGGTGGTCCTTCTTATTTAGAATGAGAGAGATATTTGGAGGATCCTTTTTGTCCACATCTGTGGACGTTAGTCATCAATTTCAGGAAATAGGGAAAGATACTTTGACATCTAGCCTCATGCCACATGGATGCACTGTCTCCCAGAAAAGTTTATGTGTGAACATAACATAGATGTGGGGGAAATTTTGCTAAACTGCCCTTTGGACTCGTGAGAATTTTGAATAAAAGCCCTAAGTGCCCATCAATAGAGCGGCATTTAAATAAGTTGCTTATACTACAGAACATTGCACAGCTGGAACAGCCCTACGTCAAGAATGTCTCTCTCCCTGGCCTTTCATTTCCCTCCCCTTTCTTATTTTTCTCACTTTTGTTTCTCTCCCTTTCTTACTTTTGTGTGTGAAACATTTCAAATAGGCAGAAAAGTTACAGAGAATAATGCAACAACCAGCCATGCATCAATCACACAACATTTTATTTTATTTATTTATGGGTTTTGTTTTTCTTTCTTTGATTGTTTTTCATCTTTTTGAGACAGGGTCTCTCTATGCAGTACAGGCTGGCCTTGAGCTCAATTTGTAGCCCAGTCTGGTCTCAAGTTTGCAATGATCCTCCTGCCTCAGCCTCCCAAGTGCTAGCATTACAGGCGTGTGCCACCACGCCTGGCTCACACAACGTTTTATGACATTCTGCTATAGAGTTTTCTGATAACATTAACTACATAAAAAAAAATGCTCCTGTGCAAAGCGAGATGGCATAAACAGATGAATAGCTCAGCCACAACCTGCAAGACCATATTTGCCATATGTTAAGGTGACCAAGTATTGTTAGCTATTTTTTTATTTAAAGAGAAAAAAAAACAGAAAAAAGGTAGAAATATTACAGAATTTCAAGAAAAGAAGATAAACAGTAAGAAATCACTAGTTGATAAATTACATATTGTTTTTTTAGAAATAGTTTTTTAAGTTACAGAATTAAAGCACAAAAAGTAGACACTCAAGCAGTGAGAGTGCAAACAGATCTGTTCAACAATCCCACAAGAACCTAGAAATATGGTCATCAATCCCACACACCTAAACATACATGCAGCTATATCTTTTATAGCGTTTCCTATTTCCTCTTTTTTTTACAATAGCAATTATACATTTTAAAAATTTTATTTAAAGAGAAGAAAAAGCAGAACAGAAAAAAGGGTAGCAATAATACAGAATTCTAAAAGAAAGAAAAGAAAAAGAAAGAAAAAGGAAAATGAGAAAACACCCTACTAAGAAATCAGTAATTTATAAATTACATAGTGTCATCCTGGATGTAGTTGTTCAAGTTACAAAGTTAAAGCGTACATGGTAAATATTCAAACAGTCAGACTACAAACAGTTCTGCTCAAAGACCCAAAAAAGATTCAGCAATATGGTCATCTATTTTACACACTCAAACATACATGCAGTTATATCGCTTAGAGCACTTTCTTTTCCTCTCTTTTTTACAATAGCAATTACACATTTTGGTTTTATTACTCTTGTAGTTCTTATTTACTTTTTACACTGAAGACACAATTTGATATTTATAAATATGATTCTTATTTATTTCACTAATGAGGATAGTCTCAAGTTGTCTCCATTTGCCTATTAAGGCCTCAAGATCATCTTTTTTTATAGCTGAGTAATATTCCATTGCATAAAAATGCCACATAGTTTTCATCCACTCTGCAGTTGATGGGCATCTTGCTTGTTTCCAAGATTTAGCTATTAGAAATTGTGCTGCTATGAACATGGGGGCACATATATCACTGTGATATGAACTTTTCAGTTCTTTGGGGAAAATACGCAGGAGGGGAATAGCTGGATTAAATGGGGCTTCCAATCACAGTCTTCTGAGAATTCTCCATATGGATTTCCATAATGGTTGCACCAGTCTACATTCCCACCAACAGTGGAGCAGTGTTCCTTTTTCCCCGAAGCCTCGCCAACATTGGTTATCAGTTGATTTCTTGGTGGCAGCTATTCTTTCCGGAGTGAGGTGGAATCTCAATGTTGTTTTAATTTGCATTTCTCAAATGACCAGTGATGGTGAACATTTCTTCATGTATTTATTTTCCATTTGTATATCTTTCTCTGAGAACTGTGTGTTCATCTCAGATGCCCATTTTTGGAGAGGGTCTTTGAATTTGGGGGGCTTGATGTTTTTCAGTTCTTTATATATTCTGGACACAAGTCCTTTGTCTGAGGGGTTGCTGGCTAAAATTCTTTCCCACTCTGTTGGTTTTCTTTTCACTCTGTTTGTGATTTCCTTTGAAGTGCAGAAACTTTTCAATAATAGGAGATCCCATTTGTTGATTCTTGGAAGTGCTTCCAATGTAGTTTGTGTTTTGTTCATGAATTCTCTGCCTACCCCTATGTCTCCAAGACTTCTACCTAGCTTGTCTTCCAGTAGATTTAGTGTTTCTGTTTTAATATTGAGGTCTTTGATCCATTTAGACTTCAGTTTTGTGCATGGTGATAGGTTTGGATCTAGTTTCAGTCTTCAGCATGTAGAGAGCCAATTTTTCCAACACCATTTATTAAAGAGTCTATCCTTCTTCCCGTGGACATATTTAGCTCCTTTGGCAAATATCAGGTGGCTGAGTGTCTTTGTAGTTGTGCTTGCATGTTCTAATCTGTTCCATTGATCCTCAGGTCTATTTCTTTGCCAGTACCAAGCTGATTTTATCACTGTGGCTTTATAGTACTGTTTCAAGTCAGGAATTGAGATGCCTCCTGCCTTGCTTTTGTTACCTAGAATGGCCTTTGCTATTCTAGGTTTCTTCTGTTTCCAAATGAATTTTAGTAGTGTTTTCTCTAGATCTGTGAGGTATGTCAATGGTAATTTGATTGGTATTGCGTTAAATCTGTATAACAGTTTTGGGAGTTTGGCCATTTTCACAATGTTGGTTCTTCCTAGCCAAGAGCAAGGGATGTCCTTCCATTTTCTAATATCCTCTTCAATCTCCTTTTTCAGCATAGTATAATTTTCAGCATATAGGTCTTTTACATTTTTAGTTAGGTTGATTCCTAAGTATTTCATTTTTTACATGTTATTGTGAAGGGCGATATTTCCATAATTTCTCTCTCAGTGAGTTTTTTGTTTGTGTAGAGGAATGCTATTGATTTTTGAGCACTGACTTTGTATCCAGCTACACTGCTGAACTTATTACCTCTAGTAGTCTTTCAATGGAGTTTTTGGGTCCTCTATATAGAGTATCATGTCATCTGTAAGTAGTGATAATTTAACTTCTTCCTTTCCTATCTTTACTGCTTTTATTTCTCCCTCTTGTCTGATTGCCCTGGCTAGTGTTTCCAGAACTATGTTGAAAAGGAGTGGTGATAGTGGACATCCTTGTCTTGTTCCTGATTTTCAAGTGAAAGCTTTCAGTTTTTGTCCATTTAGTATAATGTTGGCTGTCGGTTTGTCATAGATAGCTTTTATAAGGTTGAGGTAGATGCCGTGTATTCTGAGTTTCTGAAGGGTTTTTATCATGAACATCTGTTGGACTTTGTCAAAAGCTGTTTCTGCATCTACTGAGATGACCATGTGGGTTTTGTTTTTGGCCTTGTTGATGTGGTGTATTGCATTTATTGATTTATGTATGTTAAACCATCCCTGCATTACTGGAATGAACCCCACTTGGTCATGATGTATGATCTTCTGGATGATTTGCTGCATTCTATTTGCCAGTATTTGGTTGAGAATCTTTGCATCAATCTTCATTAGTGAGATTGGCCTATAGTTCTCTTTTTTTGGTTGGATCTTTCTCTGGTTTTGGTATCAGAGTAATACTTGCCTCCAAGAATGATTTAGGGAGGATTGCTTTCTTCTCAATTTCATTGAAGAGTTTAAGGAGTACTGGCATCAAATCTTCCCTAAATTTCTTGTAGAATTCAGCTGTGAATCTATCTGGACCTGGGCTTTTCTTTGTTGGCAAGTTTTAAATTACATTTTCAATTTCAATAGCTGATATTGGGTTGTTCAAAATTGCTATATCTTCTTGGTTGAGCTTTGGTAGTTCACATGTTTCTAGAAATCTGTCCATTTCCTCTGTGTTTTCCACACAGAGTAGAGATTTTCCAAATAGGTATTCATGATCTTTTGAATTTCCATGGAATCTATAGTAATTTCTCCCTTTTCAGTTCTTTTTGCATGAATTTTGTTTTTTCTTTCTTTCTTTTGATAAGGTTCACTAGGGGTTTGTCAATTTTGTTTATTTTCTCAAAAAACCAGCTTTTTGATTCATTAATTCTTTGTATTTTTTTTTAGTTTCAATTGCATTGATTTCTGCTCTAATCTTTACAATTTCCTCTCTTCTATGAGCTTTGGGTTTAGCTTGCTCTTCTTTTTCTAGAAGCTTGAGATGGAGCATTAAGTTGTTTATTTATGCTCATTCTGTTTTCTTGATATGACAATTTATTGCTATGTATTTCCCTCTTATGACTGCTTTCATTGCATCCCACAGATTACAGTATGCTGTTTCTATATTTTCATTGAATTGTAGGTATTGCTTTATTTCTTCTTTAATTTCATCTGTAGCCCACTGGTTGTTCAAAAGGCTGTTATTTAATTTCCATGTATTTATGCAGGTTTTACAATTTCTTTTGCCATTAATTTCCAATTTCAGTGCACTATGGTCAGATATTATGCATGGTATGATTTCAATACTTTTGCATTTACTTAAGAATATTTTATGGGATAATATATGGTCTATTTCTGAGAATGTCCCATGTGCAGCTGAGAAGAATGTGTATTCTGATGTGGTTGGGTGGAACACTCTGTAAACATCTATTAAGTCCAATTGCTCACAGGTATAATTCAGTTCTGTTATTTCTTTGCTGTCTTTATGTCTAGTTGATCTATCTCTTTGTGACAATGGGCTGTTAAGATCTCCTGTTATAATTGTGTTCTTGTGTATTGGGTTTTTCATGTCCATTAGTATCTGTCTTACATAGTTGGGTGCTCCTGTATTTGGCACATATATAATTATAATTGTTCTTCCTCTTGAATTTTTCCATTAACAAGTATGTAGTGACCTTCTCTATCTCTTTTAATCATTTTAGGTTTGAAGTTCAAGTTGTCTGCAAATAGAATAGCTACCCCTGCTTTTTTCTGGGTTCCTGTTGCATGGAATACTGTTTTCCATCCTTTGACTTTTAATCTATGAGTTTCCTTTTGGGTCAGATATGTTTCTTGTATACAGCATATTGTGGGATCCTGTTTCTTGATCCATTCTGTCAATCTATTTCTTTTTATAGGTGAATTGAGGCCATTTATGTTTATGGATATCACTGATATGTACTGGCTCGACTTTGCCATGTTATGTTCCAGTTGTTTCTTTCTGCCTTTCCTCTTATTTAATTGCTTATCCTACCTGGTGGTTTCTTTCTGTTGTTGTTGTTGTAGTTATTGTTTTGGGGATTGTGGCCATTTTTATCTCTGTCTAGTATGTCTTTCAGTACTCTTTCTAGGGTTGGTTTGGTGGACATGAATTTCTTCAGTTGTTCTTGAGGCCATTTTTGGACTGCAAGGGAAGAGAACAAAAAGTCACCAAGAAGCAAGCCCTCCTTGCACATCTGTGCCATGCATGGCCTGCTGAGGGGAGAGCCAGATGCCAACATTTCATGAGGAATCAGTTCCCTTCACAGACTGCAGGGGAAGAGAACAAGAAGTCACCAAGAAACAAGCCCTCTCTGCAAATTGTTGCCATACATGGAGTACTGTGGGGAGAGCCAGATGCCAGCCCCTTGTGGAATGCATGTTGTGAAACAAAAAGTGTCGCCCCAGCCCTACCCCCACCCACCCCCTACTGTAAGTGACCAGTTGATGCAGAGAACCATAGGATGGGATGATAGCTATTGAGATGATTAAAGAATTCCAGAGAAGTAATGTGAATGTGTACTTTGCATCACTTCAAGATGATGTTATCAAGCAGATGGAGCAATGTGGCTTTTCTGATAAAAGGATACAGGGTTTTGACTATTCATGGTGTCATACTTTATCTACAGAACCAGGTTAAAGCCCAAGAAGGTCAAGATTCCACTTTAGAAATAATCACCCTCATTCAAGAATGCAGAGATTGATTCAACCAGGGGAGCCAGGCCGTGGAAAAGGGAGCCAGGCCCGCACTGCCACTGCGAGTTGAGTCGCAGGTCACTGGTGCAGGCCCAGGAAGTTTGGGACCATCGATCCCAGTGGTTGGGTGCGCGCCCAGCCCCTTAGGACACTGGACTAGGCTCCAGAGGTTCCAGGGGCTTGAGTAGACCATGCCCAGCGACCTTCATTCAATCAGGGGAACCAGGCCCACTGTGTGAGGGGAGCCAAAGCCACGTGAGTCCCAGTAATGATGGGCGCAGGAGGTGATTTCCAACACATCCAGGGAAAGCTTTGGAACATCGGTGGAAATGCAGAAATGTAGTAAAATGACAAAACAAAAGACCAAAATGTTATCTCAAACCTCTAGCCCATCCCAAGAAAGCCTAGGAGCCATGTACATAGAAGAAAATACTAGCCTGAAATGATGTCAACTGAAATAAAGAAGCAAGTACAGGAAGCTATGAGGGAACTCAAATCAGAAATAATCTCCCAGGTAAAAGAAGAAATGATAAAAGTAGTGAAAGAAATAGTGAATGCATCCAGTAAAGACACAGCTAAAAAATTAGAGAAACAAGCCAAAATGATGGAATCCCTGAATGAACAGTTTAAGAAACAAACAGAATGCATTAAGCAGATTCAAAGAGATATACAGGAAATCAAAAATTCTATTGAAAGTTGCAAAAACTGCCTCAATGAAAGTGAAGATAGACTCTCAGACCTCGAAGATAAGATTGTAGCCAGTGAACAGGAAAGGAAAGATCTTCTAAAAATTACAAGAAATCAGTAAATAACAATTCAACAGCTGCAAGATGATGCAAAGAAAAATAATATAAGTTTAATAGGGATAAAAGAAAAAGAAGGGGACAATACAAATGATATCAAGAGGCTATTTACAGAAGCAATAGCTGAAAACTTCCCAAACATGAGAATGGAAACTGACATACTATCAGTGAAGCATATAGAACTCCAAATAGCCATAACCAAAACAAAACTACACCCAGACATATAATAATCGCCATCCCAGAAATCCAACATAAGAACAGAATATTAAAGGCTGTTAGAGAGAAAAGACAGATCACCTATAAAGGAAAACCTATCAGAATCACAGCAGACTTCTCAACACAAACAATGAAGTCAAGAAGAGCATGGAGTCAAGTGTTTCAGATCCTAAAGGAAAACAACTTCCAACCCAGAATGATGTACCCTGCAAAACTGTCCTTCAAAATGGATGGAGAAATACGATACTTCCATGACAAAGAACAGCTGAAGAACTTATGGTCACCAAACCAATCCTACAAAGAATACTGAAAGACATTCTAGATACACATAGGAAAAAACCACTAAGCAAGACAGACAATTAAACAGAATGGAAAGGTATGATACAACATTAGAAAGATAACATGTCAACAATAAACCAATATATGAGAGTTATAACCATTAATGTAAATGGCCTCAATTCACCAATTAAAAGAAACGGACTGGCAGAATGGATCAAGAAATAATGTCCAACCATATGCTGTCTACAAGAAACCCATCCAACCCAAAAGGAAACTCATAGACTGAAAGTCCAAGGATGGAAAACAATAGACCATGCAACAGGAACTCAAAAAAAAAAAAAAACCAAAAACCAAAAAAACAAAAACGGGGGTAGCTATTCTGTTTGCACAGAATGTGAACTTCAAACCAAGAATGGTCTGAAGAGAAAAAGAAGGTCACTACATACTAGTTACGGGAAAACTGCAAGTGGAAGAGATAACAATCTTAAATATATAGGCACCAAATTCCAGAGCACCCAGCTACGTGAAGCAAGTATTAACAGAAATGAAAAATCAAATAGGCAATAACACAATTATAACAGGAGACCTTAACATGCCATTGACACAAAGGGATAGATCAACTAGATAGAAAATCAGCAAAGAAATAACAGAACTGAATCACACCTGTGAACCAATGGATTTGATAGACGTATACAGAGTGTTCCCATCCAACAACATCAGAATATACATTCTTCTCAGCAGTATGTGGGACATTCTCTAAAATAGACCATATGCTAACCCACAGAACATATTTAAGTAAATGTAAAAGAATTGAAATTATCCCATGCATGTTATCGGATCATAGCAGCATGAAACTAGAAATTAATGATAAAAGTAACTGCAAAAACCCCACAAACACATGGAAACACATGGAAATTGAATAATACAGTCTTGAGCAATCAGTGGGTCACAGAGGAAATTAAAGAAGAAATTAAACAATATCTACAAGCAAACGAAAATACAAATACAACTTACTGGAACCTGTGGGATGCAATGAAAGTGGTCCTCAGAGGAAAATTTATTGCACTGAATTCCCACATTAGGAAAACATAATGAACACAAACAGGCAACCTGATATTACACCTGAAACATCTAGAACAAGGAGAGCAAGCCAAGCCCAAAGCCAAAAGAAGGGAGGAAATTATAAAGATCAGAGCAGAAATTAATGCAATAGAGACTAAGAAAATAATACAAAGAATCAAAGAGTTGGTTCTTTGAAAGAATAAATAAAATTGATAACCCCTAGCCAACCTAATTTTAAAAAGGAAAGAAAAGACTTAAATTCACACAATACAGAATGAAAAAGGTGAAATCACTACTGACCCTGTGGAAATACAGAAGATCATCAACAACTATTTTGAAAACCCCTACTCTCATAGGTTTGATAACACAGAAGAAATGGAGAGATTCCTAGAAACATGTGAACCACCAAAGCTGGATCAAGAAGATGTAAAACTGCTGAATAACCCAATTTCTATAAATGAAATTGAAAATATAATCAAGTCCCTACCAACAAAGAAGAGCCCATGCCAAGACGGATTCACTGTGGAATTCTACAAGAAATAAAAAGAAGACTTAATGCTGACACTCCTCAAACTCTTAAATGAAACTGAAAGGGAAGGAATTCTCCCTATGTCGACCCAACTAAAAAAGAGAACTACAGGCCAATCTCCCTAATTGACATAGATGCAAAAATTCTCAATAAAATATTGGCAAACAGGATGCAGCAAATCAAGAAGATTATACATCATGACCTAGTGGGATTCATCCCAGGCATGCAGGGATGGTTCAACATACGTAAATCAATAAATGTATTCCACCATATCAATAGAGCCAAAAGTAAGAATCACATGGTCATTTCTATAGATGCAGAAAAAGCATTTGATGAGATCCAACACCCATTCATGATAATAACCTTACAGAGAATTGGAATAGATGGTCTTTACCTCAATATGATAAAGGCCATCTATGACAAACCAACAGCCAGTGTCATATTAAATGGCCAAAAACTGCAAGCCTTTACGTTGAAATCAGGCACAAGACAAGGATGTCTCTTATCACTGCTCCTATTCAACATAATACTGGAAATACTAGCCAGAGCAATTAGACAAGAGAGAGAAATAAAAGGAGTAAAGATAGGAAACGAGGAAATTAAATTATCATAATTTGCAGATGACATGATACCCTACAAAGAAGACCCCCAAAACTCTGTTTAAACACTCCTAGATATAATAAATAAATTCAGCAATGTAGCTGGATACAAAGTCAATACTCAAATATCAATAGCATTCTTATACACTAACAACAAAATCACTGAGAGAGAAATAAAGAAGCCACACCCTTCACACTAGCATCCAAAAAAAAAACAAACAAAGAAATACTTAGGAATTAATCTAATGAAAGATGTAAAAGAGTTGTACAGGGAAAATTATAATACCCTGAAAAAAGAAATCGAAGAGGACCTCAGAAAATGGAAAGACATCCCTTGTTCATGGATAGGAAGAATAAACATTGTGAAAATGGCCATTGTCCCAAAATTGTTATACAGATTCAATGCAATCCCAATGAAAATACCACTAACATACCTCATAGATCTAGAGAAATCACTCCTAAAATTCATCTGGAACCAGAAGAGACCTAGAATAGCAAAGGCAATTCTAAGCAGCAAAGCCAAGGCAGGAGGCAGCACAATCCCTGACTTGAAGTTATACTAAAAAGCTACCATAATAAAATCAACATGGTACTGGAATAAAAACAGACCTGAGGATCAATGGAATAGACTAGAAGATATAACTACAAGCACACTCGACCACCTTATCTTTGATAAAGGGGCCAAGCATGTTCACTGGAAGAACGACAGTCTCTTTAATAAATGGTGCTGGAAAAACTGGCTATCCATATGCCAAAAACTAAAATTAGACCCATGCCTATCACCATGTAGTAAACTAAAATCCAAATGGATCAAAGATCTAAATATTAAAACAGAAATACTAAATCTGTTGGAAGACAAAGTAGGTAAAAATCTTGAAGACATAGGGGTAGGTAGAGAATTCATGAACAAGAACCAAACTGCACAGGAAATACTTCCCAGAATCAATAACTGGGATCACATCTTATTAAAGAGTTTCTGTATGTCCAAAGAAATCTCCAGCAGAGTGAAAAGAGAACCCACAAACTGGGAAAAAATATTTTAGTAAACTGTCCCTCAGACAAAGGACTTCTGTCTAAAACTTATAAAGAATTAAAAAAATCAGACCCCCGAAATTAAAAGAACAAATCCAAAAATGAGCATCCAAGATGAACACACAGTTTCAGATGAAGAAATACGAATGGCAAATAAATACATGAAAAAATGTTCAGTATCATTGGTCATTATAGAAATGCAAATTAAAACCACACTAAGATTCCATCTCACTCCAGAAAGAATGGCCAGGATCAACAAAAGTACCAACAACAAATGCTGGAGAGGCTGTGGGAAAAAAGGAACTCTTCTGCACTGTTGGTGGGAGTGTAGACTGGTGCAACCACTGTGGAGGTCAGTCTGGAGATTCCTCAAAAAGCTCGGGTTGGAAGTCCCATTTGACCTAGCTATTCCACTTCTGGGCATATTCCCAGAAGAACTGAAAACATCTTACCAAAGTGATATATGTGCACCCATGTTTATAGTGGCACAATTTGTAATAGCCAGTCTTGGAAACAACCTAAGTGCCCATCAACTGAGGAATGGATAAAAAAATTGTGGTACTTTTATACAGTGGAGTACTACTCAGTTATAAAGAATGATCACATTAAGATATTTATAAATAAATGGATGCAACTTGAATCCATACTCATAAGTGAAATAAATCAAACTCACATGTATAAATACCGTATAGTCTCCCTAGTGTAAGAAATGGTAAGAGTACAGAAGATTTTTTGGTAATCATGGTTCACCATTATATTGCATTGAAGTCTTATGTTTTCATTCATTGGTTGGAATGGTTTTATTCTGTTTTGTTTGATCTTAATATGTGATGGTATGAATAGTTACTTTGAAGACAATATGGCAGCCAGTGTTGATTTAATATCATCTTGCTCTGAAGTCCTACCATGCTTTTGTTTTTCTGTTACCATTGGTTCTATCATGTTGTGTCTTATTGGATTTTAATATGTACGATAGTATAAACAAATTTTTTATGGAAATGAGATAATATAGCAGCCATTGTCCATCTTCGGTTATTTGGTTTAGAATGCCTTGCAATACTTTCATTCTCTTGAGTGGTTTTATTCTATTTTGTTATGTTTGACATTATTGTTTGTAAAGCTAAGCTCAACTATTTCAAAGAAAGAGACATTATGAGAGCTACTGTTAATATCCAATTGTCTTGTTGTGAAGTGCTGTGTTGCTTACATTGTTCTGTTGTGATCTGCTTAGATCTGTCCTCTTTTGTTTTATTCTCTTTAAAATAAAAAAATAAAAAAGAATGCAGAGATCATCTTGAGTTAATGGAAGAAAAGATGACTCGGGAAGAACTTGATGTCCAGAAAGAGGTTATGCATAGTCTGGACTCAGGTCACTGCAAGCAAGGACTTCAAGGCAAAATTCACCCACTGACGCCCTATACAAACATTTTCTGCATTGACTATTTCTTTGGAATTGAAATGCTCAATGCTTTTTCCCTTACATTTTAAAATCTTTGAGGTTTTATATGTCTTAGCCATTGAACAGAAAACACTAGGATTATTTTCATACTTTATTTATAAAATCAATAGCTTATCTCTAAAGTATGCAAAATGGCGACAAGAATTCCCCAGGCAAATTAGCAATGTTCAGCATCTTATACTAATGTCACAGTATGCTGCTGGTCCATCAAAAGCAGACTTGCTGTGTTCACCAGGGTACTGGGGTATCTCTGTTCAGTTGGAAGAAGCAAGGACCTGACAGGCTCCATGGACAGGTGA
The DNA here is from genome assembly GCA_004027455.1 of Hydrochoerus hydrochaeris. Lineage (NCBI taxonomy): Eukaryota > Metazoa > Chordata > Mammalia > Rodentia > Hydrochaeridae > Hydrochoerus > Hydrochoerus hydrochaeris. The sequence continues at coordinate 15,096 of PVLA01013727.1, read as the reverse complement.
ACCAGAAAGGATTTATCACAGGAAAAATCAGTTTCTGACCAACCTTGATATCCACAAGCCATATTACCACAGTGTAAGTCCACATTTTGTGAATGCTGAAATACAGTTATTAATGCACTTACCAATACAAGCCTTAAGTCGCTTTTGGTTTGAAAAAAAGCCAGTTTTAAGAATGTAAATTTAGTTAATAGTTAATAATGAAGTGTTGAGCCAGACAAGGTAGCAGAGGCCTATAATCTCAACACTCTGGGAGCCTGAGGCAGGAGGATTCCATGGTCAAGGTCAGCCTAGGCAAATCAGTGACTTAGTGAGACCCTCTCTCAAGATACGAAGTGCTGTTATATATGACCAGATGTACAACTAGCATTCAAGGTCTCTTGGACACTGGAAATGGTTAATTTAAAAGCTATATAGAAGTGGACTGATATATTTTCTAAAACATGGATGCAGACAAGTGAGGCAGATAAGGAGATTTTCAGGGTTTATTGAAATAAATTTTCAACGTGATAATCATGGATCACAATCAAAAGGAAATATGACAGACTATCTTGAAAGTGCGGTTTAAATTTATCTTAGTCTATAGAGACAATCATCATGCTAAGGAGTATATAATATGGTCTATTTAACATCAACATGAAAACTGCCATTTTGAACAAAACCAATTTCAATATAGGCTCATAGATGATGAAAATGTGCTTACATTTTCCCTCAATATTTAGCAGTATATAAGATGAATAATTTTTAACTGAACTTTGACTTTTAAAAAAATCTAAAATATAAATTGTGTATAGTAGTCCACATTTAAAATAAGCTTTTAAAGACAAAACATTCTAAATAGACTTAATAGCAGGAGAAAAATTTGGTTTGGAATCAACACACTGGAAATATATACTTATAAAAATCCTTTTAAGCAAGAAAAGTTAATATTATACCTAATCTTTAACCTTTTCTGAGCACCAGCAATTTCTAGGTATTTTGTAGTATATGTGCTTTGGTCTTGTGGACTAGTCCCATATATTTTGTGTTAAATTGTACTTCATTTCTAGAAAAAAATAAGTAGCTAGGTCTTTAGCTGAGACAGTGTCTTTTTTTATTGAGAACTTTACGTCCCCATGGCACAGGGGTGTGAAATCTCTGAGTGTATTTGACTATCTGAGGCTAGAATGTCTTACTTTTGGTTTCTTGTTAAATACAATTAGAAACTATGTGTCTACTCCTGAAGGAAGATGATCAGCGATTATATCAAATTAATCGATCCTGAATTCTGGTTATATCTGTTCATGGGACAACCAGGGTTATAAGGCCACTTTATTTTCATAGTGAGAGCTACTTATAATGACAACAGATCATAGCTCTACAGCATGAATGTAATAGTCTTCTAGAAAGTCGAAGAATATCTCTGTTTATAAGAGGAAATATGCACTGTTCGTTCTTTAAAGTTGAAATACCAAAGTTCTCTTTTACAATAAGATGGAGCTTTATAGAATTTTGGGTCTACTGGGGACTACAGAAGTCCATGGTTTGACTTGTTTCACATGTACAACAGGAATATTATTTCTCTGACATTTTTTGTGACTAGTAAGTATACTTTTAACTCTCTATTGTCTGTGGAAATTTTACTTGAAATAAAATCTCTATTTTGTTATTTTTTAACCTGTAGGATAAGATTCTAGTACTGTATATAAATTTCAATAGCAAGTGAAAAATTAAAACCATGTACATGTGAAAAAAATATCATTTAAAATATCTGCATTAGAATAAACAAATGTGAAAGCATAATCTCAGGTATAGAAGACAGGCTTGCAGTTATCGATCATGAAAAGTGAGATTTCTTAAAAATAGCAAGGAGGAATGAGAAATCAATCCAGCAGCTGCTAAATGATGCAAAGAAGAATAACATAAGGTAGTGCTGGGGATTTAATTCAGCACCTACCTGGCAAGTGCAAAATCCCAACCTTGATTCCTGGTTAAAAAAAAAAAAAAAGCAAAGCAAAGTGAAGAAAAAAAGATTGATTGGAGTCAATGAAAAAGCAGGATAGCACACATGATATAAATAAACTTGTTCACAGACGTCTTGGCAGAAAACATTCCTGGCAGGGAAAAGAACTTGACACACAGATAAGGGCCATGGTCTAGAAAATCTACAGCAAGGTGTATCCTAGTCAAGATTCCAGAAATTCAGCACAATAGAATCTTAGAAGCTGTGAGGGAAAGGAAACAAATCACCTATAAAGGAAAGCGCATCAGAATTACACCTGACTTCTCAACACAAACCCTCAGGTCAGTGAGAGTTTGAAGTATTTCAAGCCCTAAAAGAAAAATCTCCAAGTCAGACTGATATACCACACAAAACTATCTTTCAAAATTGATGGAGACATAAGATACTTCCATGACAAAGAACATCTGAAGAAATTCATGAATACAAAATCAGAACTCCAAAATGTTCTGAAGGACATTCTAGAAGGAGATAACAAGGACTACAACTCTGTGAACCCTAACATAATGAACCTACCAGGCAAGACAAACTATTACACAGAGGGAGAGAAAAAAAGAAGGGGAGCCAACAACAGGAAAGTAACATGACAAGGATAAGTCGCTACATATCAGTTATAACCACCCATGTTCGTGGTCTCAACTCACCAATCAGAAGCAACGGACTGGCACAGTGGATCAAGAAGCCAGATCTGAGAATGTGTGCATATAGCAATGCGTTTGATTAAAAAAGAAATTAATAGACTGAAAGTCAAAGGATTGAAAAGAATACTCCATGAGACAAAACCCAGAAAAAAACAGGGTTAGCCATCTTATTTGCAGATAAAGTGAATTTCAAGCCATTACTGATTAGTGAGATAAAGATACTCACTATATCCTTGGAACTGGAGCAATCCAAGAGGAAGAGATAATAATTATAAATATTTAAATTTTTAAAGAGAAGATTATATTTACTGGGGAAAGAAAGCTTCTACCTGATTGACCAAAGGGGTCCCGAGTGAGTGGGAGGATCCTGCTTTTTCTGGGGACTTTTATAGAGCAAAATCCTGATGGGAGATGAGCACAATGTGGGGGGAAAATGGGAAATCACAAGCTTGGCATGAGGTGGGGCAAAAGTATGGTCAAGCAGTAGGTTTATAAGCATAAATGCTCAGGTAATATTATTAAATGAGGATCAAGTGGGGAAGCAAGTCACATAGGAAGCGGGCATGAAACAGAACAGGAGCTCTTTCTGCAGGGAGCTGGGTCAGTGACTTTTCCTGGCTTCCTCAAGGTGATCCGTACCTATTTAGAATATCAATCCCTGGTGTTTCCCCTTAGGAGGAATGTGGGTGTAGTTTTGTTTTGTCTTTTGTCTTGAGGTCTGGCCCACAGTTTAGATGTCTGTCTCCCCCACAGTTACAAGGTATCTGGTCCTGTGTGCTGGCTCCTTCAAAGGCCTAGCCCTTTATGACTGCCTATAATATTTCTACCTAAATTATCAGTCTAACACTCCTCCTCCAAGAAGTACACTGTGCTGCTGTAAGGGAGCATTGGTGATAACTGATCTGGCTTCTGCATGCTGATGAGGATCATACCTGTTGATCAGCAGTCAGAGATACTCCATAGAGGGTCTAACTAAAAGCCCTTGATAGACCCCAGGCATTCTCATCATGGGTGGGCATACAGCTTTAAGTCTGGAGGAGACAAAGTCAAAGAAACAAGTATGCCTGGACCAAATAATAGGACCTAAAGGTTAATTATGAATACAGTCAACAAAGATTCCTGCCAGGAAGAGCTAGTAATAGCTTTCCATAAAGAAGATAAGGATAAGGATAAGGATAAGGATAAGGATAAGGATAAGGATAAGGATAAGGTCCAGGGAATTTCAGAGTCTGGCATGTCAGTAATTTGTCATCTAATGTATTGAACAGCTATTGAGACACTAGCAGGAGGATTAGAAATGTACACATCACATTCAGTTTTTGCAATTGCAGTAGTATCCCCCCCAGCCCCGTGCTGTTGTTAGAATGTCTGATGCCATCCGATTTTGGGGGACAGCCTGTCTCCTTAATCTTATATCATTTAGGAGAGACCAACTGTGGTGTCTTTTGAGACCCACTGAGTATAGTTAAAGCCTCAATATGTGTCATCAGATATTGCTGATCTGGTGGACCATGTTGATCTGGTGGATGCTGATAAAAGGAACCTAAAAGGAATCCAGCATGTTTGATATTGGTTTAATCTGTAACAGCACTTGGGGTTGGCAACTTCTAGGAAGAATAAACAATTTTTCCAAGAAATTAGAGCATGTGTAGTCAGAGCATGAGCAGTAGAACAGGAAGGGTAGGTTGGGGAAACAGCCAGGCTAGGAACTGTTCTTAAGGGACTGAAATAGCAACTGTAACCCCTTTACTGATGAAGTCTGATATTTTGTCATAAGTCCCTTCATGTTTAGCTATAATTATCTCCAAAATTTTGACGACTTTTGAGAACAGAGAGCAATTAACATACTAGTTTCGACCGATGTAAAAGTCTCAAGTCATTGTATGTAGACAACTATATGTTTTTTGTTTTTTTGTTTTGTTTTTGTACTGGGGAGCAAACTCATGACCTTGCCCTTCCCAGGCAGACGCTTACACCACTGAGCTAAATCTCGGTCCAACATTATGTATTGTAATTGTAAAACCAGTCTAAGCATCATTTTGTTTAGTTGGCAACCTGGGCATATATATTACAGTATTTAGACAGAATAAAATCTCTTCAGGATGGGAGCTGGGTTGTGGAAAGTTATCCCAGTTATGGCTTAAGTAAGACATGTTTTGGTGACTGTTTTACTGAGGTATGATGCCTAGAAGGGAGGCCAGAGTTAGAGAAGAGCAAAGACACATTTGCCAGTGTCCAGCCATGGGCTGGTTTCTTTTTCCTCTATAGTCGTGGTGACTCAGGACTCGCCCATGGAGATGACGGAGATGCCAGTCTGACCAGAGGGACAAGGCGGAGTGTCCTGAAGCCCTTTAGTCTTACTAGGCCACCCTTGTTAGCTGGATGTGAGCTCTGGGCCTCTGCCTCAGAGTGAGTCTTGCTTCCAGTGGCCGCCTCTACACTCAGGGCATGGCGTGGGGCCTCCTTAAGGCAGTCCTTCCTAAGGTGACCTGGCTTTGCACAGCACTAGCACTTAAATCTAGTTGTTGAGTTTCTCTGAGCCCAGAGAATCAGACTTAGGTCTGTTCTTTTTAAGGCCACAACAAAGGCAGCCACTTTTGGGTCTCTTCTCCTCCTTGGCTTTCTCCCGTCTCGATTATAGAATACTAAGGAGGCAGTTTTTACTGGAGTATCAGGTGAGCTACCTGGAGCCAAAGCTAATTTTTGTAACTTTTTTCCTAATATCTGAGGCTGGCTGGGGTAATAAACTTATCTTTAAGAATAATCTGTCTCTCTATTGAATCAGGATCTGGAGAAATATATTTTACCAATGCCTCTTATAAATGATCTAAGAAGGCAGGGATTTTTTTTTAGTTCTTTGTATGTTCTCAGGAATAATCCTTTGTCCGAGGAACAGCTGGTAAGCATTTTCTCCCATGTTGTGGTTGTCCCTTCCCTCTGTTGGTGGTTCCTCTGGCTGTACAAAAGTCTTTTAATAAGATGAGATCCCAGTTGTTGATTCTTTGTGATAGTTCCTGTGTGATCGGGGTTTTGTTCACAAAGTCCTTGCCTACACCCATGTCTTTAGATTTCTACATATTTTATATCCCAGCACATTTAATGTTTCCATTTTAATATTTAGGCTTTCGATCACTTTGATTTTAGTTTAGTGCATGATGAAAGGCATGGCTCTAATTTTAATCTTTGGCATGTGGGCCCCCTCCCCCAGATTTAAAGACCCAATCCAGACATGGGCATCTGAAATGAATGCACACTTCTCAGATGCAGACTACAAACGTCAAATCAATATTATATGAATGAATGTTTGACATCACTGGTCATTTGAGAAATGTGAATTAAAACAATGCTGAGATCCCACCTCACCCCAGAAAGAATGGCTACCATCAAGAAATCAGCCAACTACAAATGCTGGAGGGGCTGTGGGGATAAAGGACCCATCTCCACTGTTGGTGGGAGTGTAGACTGGTGCAACCACTGTGGAGGGCAGTCTGGAGATTCCTCAGAAAACTAGGAGTAGAGGTTACATTGGACCCAGCTATTTCCATCTTGGTATCTTTCCAAAAGAATTAAAAGCATCATGCCACAGTGATACACAGACACCCACGTTTATAGCAGTACAATTTGTAACAGTCAAATCTTGGGAACAGCCCAAATGCCCATCAAGCGGTGAATGGATAAAGAGCATGTGGGGTTTTTTAGTGCAATGGAGTAGTACTCTGCCATAAAGAAAGATTCACTTGAGAGATTTCTAGGTAAAGGGATGCATCTTGATCACATTACTCTTCAGTGAAATAAGCGGGACACACATGCGTGAACACCACACTGTTTTTCTGGTGTGAGAAACCAACAGTGTAAGTAAGGACCAAAATATACAATAGGCATTGTGACACAGAAAGAAAATGTTCAAATGGGGACATGGACAAACATTTTCACAAATAGACAAGATTCTCCTTTCTTTCCCATTCCCCTCCACCACCTTCAGCCCCTCTTCCCCTACTTATTTACAAAAGCTCTTTCAATTGTTTTCTTGTTTTTTGCTCTTCTCCTCTGTCCTCCCCCTCCCCAGTTCTCCTTCCCATTTGAACATTTTCTTCCTGTTTCACAATATCTTTTATATATTTTGGTCCTTAATTACACTTTTTGGTTTCTTACACCGGAGAAATGATGTGACATTTACACAGATACATCATGTACAGGTACAGATTCCCTATGGTGAATGTGATCATTATGTACATCCGGAATGTACCAATAAACTTAGTTAATTAAAAAAAGGAAAAAGTAGATGAGAGAGGAAGGCAAGAAAACCGGACAAACAGTTTGAAAGCAAATGCTAAAACGGCAGCAGGGAGCACTTAGCTATTGTTTTACTCATTACTTTTCTCATTGCTGAGACAGGATGCCCAACACGCAAAGTTAAGGGCAGAAAGGTTTATTTAGCTCACAGTCTGTAGATGTTTCAGTCCCTAATCGGCTGGCTTCAAGGCAGCAAGGCATGGCACAGGGGCCTCACAGACGAAAAGCAGTCTATGGCAGGTGAAAGACAGGAGGCAGCAAGCAGCAAGTGACAAGTAATCAGCAGGGAACCCAGCAGTCCTCTTTCTGTCTCCTATAATTTATCCAGGCTACCTGCCCACTAAGGGCGGATAGCACTCATACCCTTAATCCTGCCATCATATCCTTGATCCCAGCGTCACACACCCCAGAGCCAGCCATGTCCTAAAAGCCCCACCCGTGACTTTGGGGGGACATCGAGATACAAAGCATACACTTATTAATAATAACTTTGAATATAAGTGGATTAAGTCCTACAATCAAAAGACACTGAGTGCCTGAATGTCTAAACATACAAGACCCAATGTCATGCTACCTGGAAGTGACCCACCAAAGCTTTCGAGACACACAGAGGCTGAAAACAAACACAAGGGAAAAAGATATTGCATGCAAATGGTAACAACAGAATGATCATGTGTGGCCATTCTTAGATCTAACAAAATAGACCTGAAGTCTAGATTGTCCATGAGGCAAGGGTCATTGTTTAATGATAAAGAGGTCAATTCATGTAAACATGTATGCAACACTGGAGCACCTACACACATACGCCAAGTTAGTGGCTATGAAGGGAGGAATAGATTGTCCTGTAGTAATAGCTGGGAATTCAATGCCCTACTTTCAAGAAGGAGATCAGCCACACAAAAAAATTAACAAGAAAATACCAGGACTAAATTTGATTTTGGGGTGAATTCATCTCACAAGTGTCATAGATACTTCCACATCACTGAGGCAAAATACGCAACACTCACAGGTTAAGGGTAGAATGGTTTATTTGGCTCAGTTTGTAGAGGTTTCAGTCCACAGTTGGCTGGCTCCAAGGCAGGGTGGCTTGGCAGAGAGGCATCACAGAGGACAAAGTCCATGGCATGGTGGCAGGACGCAGCAAGCAGTGAAGCAGCAGCATATACACAAAGAAGCAAGATCATTACTGTGTAAAGATACCTGCGTTCCCTTCTTTATTACACCATTATATGCCAGAGCCAAAAACTGTAAACATTGTTCTGCACCAACAGATGAACCACAACACGATGGCACACACATACAGTGGAATAGCATTCAGCCCTAAAAAGAACCTGATCTTGTTACTTGCCACAACAGGGATGAGCCTAGAAGTCACTATGCTAAGTGGGACAAGCCACACCTGGGAAGAAAAAATATTGCAGAATCTCACTTGTTTATGGAGCAAAAAAAGGTAAACTATACAATGATTGAGAACCAAGCAAGAGTTATTAGGTATGGAAAGAGGGGAGAGAAAATGGAGAGATGTAGGTCAGAGGTTATAAAGTAGTAGGTATGGAAGATGAACAAATCCAGAGATGATCCAAAGTATAGTATGAGGACAATAGAAAATAAAATGGCACCACATATGTACTATGAATGAGTAGATTATTTTGTGCATTGGTGTGGACTAGGGGATGGGACCCAGGGTCTTGCACATACTAGACAAGCACTCTGCCACTGAGCTACACCTCTAGCCCCTTACATGGGCAGATATTAGCTAAGTTTCATGAAAACTAAAAGAACAGTTAACTATGTGAGATGATGATGTGATTATTTGTTTCACTATAGGAACTTGATTTTACTATCTGTATGTACCTCACTATATCATATTGCATATCTTACATATATGCAATGAAATTTATTAAAAAGAATCTAGTGAGTGCACCATTTTGTACCGAACCAGTAATGCAAGAATCCCAGATCCTCCACATCCTCACCAGCACTTGGTCTACTTATTCTTTCTCATTTTAGTCATTCTAGTAAGTATGTGATGATGTTTTATTGTGTGCTTAATGTGTTCTTTCTTTCTTTCTTTCTTTCTTTCTTTCTTTCTTTCTTTCTTTCTTTCTTTCTTTCTTCTTTCTTTCTTCTTTCTTTCTTTCTTTCTTTCTTTCTTTCTTTCTTTCTTTCTTTCTTTCTTTCTTTCTTTCTTTCTTTCTTTCTTTCTTTTGTACCAGGAATCAAACTCAGGACCTTGTGCTTGCCAGAAAGGTGCTTATGCCTGAGTAATATGTGTTTTCTTGATGACAAGTAAGCCTAGTTTTGTTATAGCCAAAGATGAAGGCTGGGCAATGTCAACTGGCTGAGCCTTTTGTCGACAGTGCTAGTGATGGGGAGCAGCATACACCACTGTTAGCAGCTTCTCAGGTGCTGGGCTGCTTAGTTGGCTTAGGGACAGGAATAAAAGGTGAGCTGAACTGGGGATGGAGTCAGACTTGTTCCTTTCTACAGGGGTCCACCTCACGTATATTTCCTCACATCTTCCTTGCTTCTTTCTTTCAGTAATAAAACTTTCTTCTTGAGATTCTATAATTTGAGACATAGTCAAGCATAGTGGCACATGCCTGTAATCCCAGCTACTTGGGAGACTGATACAGGAGAAATGCAATTTGAAGACCAGCCTGGAACAATTTAGTGAGATCATGTCTCAAAATTATTTTTTTTGGAAAAAGGGCAAGGGAATACAGCTTAGTGGGAAAGTGCTTGCCTAGCAGGCATGAGGCCATATGTTCCATCCCAAATGTTGCAAAAATTGAGATATACAAGTAATTCACCATTTAAAGCATGCAATTTTCCAGCATGGTGGTGCATTCAGGAGGCTGAGGCAGGAGGATTGCAAGTATGAGCACAGCCTGGGCAACTTAGTGAGACACTTTCTGAAACTAAAAGTAAATACATAAATAAATAAATAAATTAAAGGGCTGGGAATGTAGCTCAGTGTGAAGGCTCTGGGCTCAATCCCCAGTACCACAAAAAAGTATGCAAGCTAGTGGACTTTAGTATATTCACAGAGTTGTACAATCATTACCATGCTGTAGTTTCAGACTATTTATTTTGCTTCGAAAAGAGACCTGATATTCACTACAGTAATTCTCTATCCTCCACTTCCAGCCCCTGCAGTGCACTAGTCTGCTTTCTGTCAGCCTGGATTTCATCCTCTGGACACTTCATATAAGTAGAATCATATAATATGTGGTGTTTTGCAACTGGCTTCTTTTACTTATAACTATGTTTTCAAAATTAATCCCTTTGCTAGCCAGTATCAGTACTTTGTTCCTTTTTATGGCCAAATGAACTCTCCATGCCACAGGTCACAGTAGAGGCCTGCAGTGGCCTGTGACACTGTGTCATCTCTGAAGGTGCGCTAACACAGCCGCTGAAGACACTCACTTGCTCACTCAGAATTCCGGGGCTGCCAACCCTGGAAGCTGCCAACCTTAGAGATAAAACAGCTGTCTTCTTATGCAGTGAGTTACTGCTTGAATGTCTTTGCTCCATTTTTACAAGGCCTCAATCATTCTCACACCCTTTGCCTCAGCTGTCCCCCACGCTTCCCTGCAAGCCCCGCTATGTAGTATACTCACTAAATAGTGGCCAGTTCAGGGAAGTCAGCGGCTTAACAAGAGCTCTGATCTTCCTGGACCCATGTATCCCACATTATGATCATCTACTGTCTTTTATCCTTCAGCCACTACGCATCCGAGGGATTAAGATACTGGCCAGCTCCCAACCTCTATTTAGCTAACAGTGGCTATTTCAGTTATTTGAATTTTTTGGCTACATGAATAATACCACTGTGAACATTAATGCCCATGATTATTTTGTACATGCTCTTATGGTGTGGCTCTGAAATATCTCTCTAAAAGTCCTATGTATTTGGAGGTGGAGCTTTGAGAAGATGATTGGGTTGTGGGGGTTTTACAGTCAACACTGGATTAGTCCTTTGATGTGTTCAAGGCTAAAGGTGCTGTTAGGTAGTGGGGTTTGGTGGGAAGAGGTGGGTCACTGGGAGTGTGACCCATAGGGTGTATTCTTGTCCTCAGCTACTTACTTCTCTCTCTGCTTTCTGGTTGCCACGCTTGGGCAGTTTTCCTCAGCCAGGCCCTTCCTCCACAGTGCTTCTGCCTTGAAGCCAGCAGACCATGGACGGAACCCACTAAAACCATGAACTAAAACAAACTTTGCCTCCTTTAATTTGCAAATGTCAAGTGTTTTTCCCCAGCAATGGTAAAGCTGACCAATGCATATGTATTTTCAAATTTGATCACTACAAATTGTCCTTTTTGGTCTCTAGTAATAATTTATATCTTAAGGTCTATTTGGTCTGATATTCATATATCTACTGTAGCTCTCTTTCTTTGTTCTTTTCATGATACAGCCTTTTCCATTCTTTTATTTCCAACCTATTGTATCTTGGAATATAAAATTTGCCTTGGATCGTATTTTCCTTTGCAACTCATTCTGTCAATCTGTGTCATTTATTTGGAGTATTGAAACCATTTATATCCAATATAATTACTGATAAGGTAGGATCCATAGTTGCCATTTTGTTGTTTATTTGGTAGACGTCATGCATCTTTGTTTATCTATTACTTCACTACTGTCTTGTTTTGGGTTAAATAGATACTTTCTAGTGACTCTTAATTTTAGTAGTGGATATTGAATCCAGGACCTCACTCCTGCTAGGCAAGTGTTCTGTCGTTGAGCGACACTCCCAGCATGTTTCCTTTTATTTTGAGATGATGTATCACTAAGTGGCAAATTTGCCCAGGTTGAACTCAAACTTCTGAGTCTGTTGCCTCAGCCTCCCAGAGTGCTGGGATTGCAGGCATATGCCACCACATTTGGCTGTTTCATGTTCTTACTGGTTGCCTCATTATTAGAAGTAGCATCTTACTGTCTAACATTGTATTTGAAATTTATGCCAATTTTTTTATTATTATTTTTTTGTACCAGGAATCAAACTCAGGACCTTGTGCTTGCCAGGCAGGCACTTGTGCCATTGAGCTTGTATCCCCGGCCCCCAATTTTATTTAAATACTGTACAAAAATTTGGTCCCAGATAACTTTCTTCCTTCTTTCCTCCATCTTCTGTGCTATTTTATTTATCATACTGATTGGATATTCATGTATTATAAGTTTATTGAACATTTTTATAATTATTGCTTTGTTCAGTGTTTCTTTGAGTCAGATAAGAGCAGACTTTAAAAACAAAAATATAATTATACATCTTTTGTGTTTACCTCTCTGATTACTTTTACATACTTTGTGCTGATTTGCATGTCTCCTAGTATTTTATTGAAAACTAGCCATTTTAAATATTACAATGTTGGCAACTCTGTAAATCACATTTTATCCGATCCACAGAATTTTTTTGCTGTTTCTTTCATGAGTTTTCTGAATCAATTCTGCAAATTCTGAATTCTTGGTTGTATTCGACCACTGGAGTCTATGCTTGGTTAGCTCAGTCGTCAGATAGTGTGTGGACTAATTTTTCCTTCAATGCAGCTCTGCAGTTTGTAACTCTGCCTTAACTTTTGCTTTCACTTTCTGCTTGGGAAGAGCTTCAAATTTAGTCAGAATTCAGACTCAGCCCAAGCCTGCCTCAGGGGTGGGCTGCCCGTAGACTCCCCCAGGGGCCCACCCTGCCACCTGGAAATCAGAACAAGCCCGGCTCAGGGGTAGGCTACCCGGAACCTCCCCCGAGGTCCCGCCCTGCCACTGGGAACACAGTGCAAGCCCGCCTCAAGCATAGGCTTCCCAGAACCTCCCCTGGGGGCCCGCCCTGCCACCTGGAACTCCGTGCAAGCCCGCCTCACGGGTAAGCTGTCCAGAATCTTCCCCGGGGGCCTGCCCTGCCACTGGGAACATCAAGGAGGCCCGCCCAAGACTGAAAACTGCCCTGGACTGCTACAGATGGGCCCGCTCTCCCACCTGGAACTCTGCGCAAGCCTGCCTTAGGGGTAGGTTGCCCTTAACCTCCACCAAGGGCCCGCCCTGACACCGGAACTCAGCAAAAGCCCGCCTAAGGGGTGGGCTGCCTAGAATCTCCCCCGGGGGCCTGCCCTGCCACCGGGATCATCAGAAGATCTCAGCAGGCTCCAGTTAGTGTGAGAAAATTTGGAACTTTGCTCCCAGGTGGCGAATTTTGGACTACAGCAGATTAACTGTATCAGTGTGGTGAGTATACCCCTAAAATAGAGGTGTACAGGGGATAAATAGGGCCAGTAGTAAAACCCCCTCCAACTAACTGTAAGACATTCGTGTGTCTGAAAAGAGAGTGTGTGATCCCCTCCTACAAATAGAAAACACCAGGCAGAGTGAAAATGACAAAATGAAAAAGCAAAATGCAGTCCCAAACATATAGTTCACCAGAAGCAAGTATAGGAGACATTGACATAGAGGACCCCAAAAGTAACACACCGGGAATCTCTGAAAAGATAGCGAGTGAAATAAAAAAACAACTGCATCAGGCTACAGAGGAAATCAAACTAGAAGTAGTGACCCATGTAAAGATAGAAATAACAACTTTAGTAAAGGAGTTGTTGAATGCAGCTAAAGAAGAACTAGATTAAAAAAAAGTACATTAGCATGGAAAACTGATTGAAACTTCGAACAATATAGAAAACAAGCAGAATTCATGAAACAAACTCAAAGAGAAATCCAAGAAACAAAAAATTCTATTGAAAGCGTGCAAAATTGCCTAAAGGAAGCTGAGGATAGGATTTCAGACCTTGAAGACAGTTAGTGATCCGAAAAGGACAGAACTTTTAAACATAACAAAGCAGCATGAAATGACAATCCAGAAGCTTCATGATCATGCCAAGAGCAACAATATAAGAATAATGGGCATTAGCGAAGATGCAGGAGTTCAGGCAATTGACAAACATAAAGTATTTACATAAATAATAGCAGAAAATTTCCCAAACATGGGGAAAGAATCTGATATGCAGATAAGTGAGGCATGTAGAAGAACAAATAGTCACAACCAACATAAATCCACACCCAGACACATAATAATTAAGATCTCAGACATACAGCATAAAAACAGAATATTAAAAGCTGTCAGAGAAAAGACATAACTCACCTATCAAGGTAAGCCCATTAGCATCATGGCAGACTTCTCAGCACAAACCCTCAAGTCAAGAAGAGCTTGGAGTGAGGTATTTCAAGCCCTGAAAGAAAACAACCTTCAACCCAGACTGATGTACCCAGCAAAACTTTTATTCAAATTTAATGGGGAAATAAGATACTTCCATGACAAAGAACAAATGAAGAAATTCGTGCCCACCAAACCAACCCGAGAAAGAGTACTGAAAGACAGACTAGACAGATATAAAAATGACCACAATCCCCAAAACAACAACAGAAAGAAACCACCAGGTAGGATAAGCAATCACATAAGAGGAAAAACAGAAAGAAACATAACATAGCAAAGTTGAGACAGTACATATCAGTGATACTCATAAATATAAATGGCCTCAATTCACCTATAAAGAGAAATAGATTGATAGAATGGATCAAGAAACAGGACCCCACAATATGCTGTATACAAGAAACACATCTGACCCAAAAGGAAACTCATAGATTGAAAGTCAAAGGATGGAAAACAGTATTCCATGCAACAGGAACCCAGAAAAAAGCAGGGGTAACTATTCTATTTGCAGACAACATGAACTACAAACCTAAAATGATTAAAAGAGATAGAGAAGGTCACTATATACTTGTTAGTGGTAAAATTCAAGAGGAAGGACTAACAATTTTAAACATATATGTGCCAAATACAGGAGCACCCAACTATATAAGACAGATAGTAATGAACATGAAAAACCAAATACACAAGAACACAATTATAACAGGGGATCTTAACAGCCCATTGTCACAAAGAGATAGATCACCTAGACAAACAGTCAGCAAAGAAATAACAGAGCTGAATCATACCTGTGAGCAATTGGACTTAATAGATGTTTACAGAGGATTCCACCCAACCACATCAGAATACACATTCTTCTCAGCTGCGCATGGGACATTCTCCAAAATAGACATATATTAGCCCATAAAACATTCTTAAGTAAATGCAAAGGTATTGAAATCATACCATGCATAATATCTGACCATAGCACACTG
>PVLA01013726.1:0-35064 GCA_004027455.1 Hydrochoerus hydrochaeris | reverse complement strand
GGAGAGGAGAGGAGAGGAGAGGAGAGGAGAGGAAGACAGATGTGCCTGTGGAAGGGGACAGGCTTCAGGCAGGTGGGCAGTTCACCTCAGGGAGTCCCATTTCCTAGGAGCTGAGCCATCTGCTGAGAACTCACGCCTGTCATCTCACTCAGTCCTCCTGACCACACTCTATGCCTAGTTGTCAGAGAGGGAATTGGGGCTCAGTGAGGTCCCAGCACAGCCAGTAAAGGAAGAGCCACAATTGCAACCAGCTTTGCCTGCACACACCCCGCCAGCTCTGGGATGTGTTTATGTATCAAAGATGTTTGCGCTACCTCCAACCTCCTCCCTGACCTCCTCCGCTCTGTGCCACTTTCTGTGCCATGCAGGGTCGTAAAGAGATGCTGGGAAAACTTTTGAGACCATAGAGAAGACTCTGGAGGTGCACACCCCCCACACACAACACAATGGCAGCTGTTGTCACTGGATGCCACATTTCCATGACACTGAGGAAGAGACAGGTGCACCTGGACTCTGCCCACGAGGCATGACTGCGTGCTCTTGGGTTTCTCCATCTCTAATTTCTCACAAAGAACATTGGCTGCAGTCAGAGAAAGGATACTCGGGCTGGTTCACACCTTTCTTGGTGAATGCCAGCATGGCTTAAATCATGAAGGCAGAAGATGTCTGGCCAAAAATGAGTTGGTAAAGTGATAGGCCTGGAGATTTGGGTGTGTTCTGGTCCTGCAAGCAGCAAAATCCTTCCTATTGCACCCCTGAGTTTCCCACATGACCCAGATGGATTCTGGATGGTGCCCAAACTGTGCCCTAATCAAGATATTTAGTTGCCAGTAAAAGCAAAGAAAGAAACTCTCCAGGGTGCACTGGCCTCCAGGGAAAGAGGAGTGAGACCAGCCTTGGTGGTAGAGCAGCCCTGCCCCCAGCCTACCAGTGCTGTCCCCTGCCTGGCTCTAACCCCTACCAGTGCCAGAATGGCTCCATGTACATCTTCCCAGGTGCCACCTACTTCTACCTGTAAGGACTGAGTCATCCCTGAGCTGTACTCACTGCTCAGTTGCAGGACACTGAGCCCTCTGGAGCAGCTGTGACTATTGCATGCATGGTCTCTGGTGAAACACATATGACCTGACCTCAAGCAGGTGTTCTCACCTTGCTGAATCTCAGTGTCCTAATCTGCAGAATGGGTTAATGGCCTCCAACTGACAGTGTTGAGGATTACACATAAGTGATTGCACACAAATGTAACATGGTACAGTCACTACAGAAAACAGTAAGGTAGGTCTTCAAAAAATATAGCATGGCATGAATTATCCAGCCATCCCAGTTTTGGGCATATATCCAAAAAGTTACAAAGCAGAGGCTCAGCTACATAGTTGATAACCATGCTTGGAGCAGCACTATTTGCAGTAGTCAAATCACAGGAGCATCCAAAGCGCACCTGGAGAGATGAACAGATAAACACAGTGTGGTCTGTACATGCAGGAGAATAGTATTCAGCCTTAAAAAGGAAGGAAATTGTGGCACATGCTACAGCACAGGCAAACCCAAGGACATGATGCTAAGCAAGACAAACCAGTCACAAGAGGACAGAGGATCTATGATTCTGGGTGCACACAGCCCCTGGAGCAGTCAATCCTCGGAGACAGAAGTGGCGCGTGTCAGGGGCTGTGGAAGGAGGTGGGGGGTGCGGAGTTAGAGCTTAGTGGATATAAAGTTTCAGCTCTGCCAGATGAGTGAGTTCTGGAGAGGGTGGTGGGAGCGATGGCTGCACAGTGTGACTGCACCTAACGTCCCCGAAGAGCGCACCTAAAACATGTCATGGCCTTATGTTATGTGTATCTTGCCACAATTTTTGAATACACACACACAAATGAAAGCAGCCAGAAGAATGGCTGGCAGGTGCTCAAGACGTGTTGATTTATTTTGAGAGCACGGTTGTGCTTTTAACAAAGCAGCATCAAAGTGAGTATTATTTAATTTAGGAAATAATATGGTGCCAAAAAAGCATGGTAGGAAGGGGTGGAGGGAGATGAGGTGGGAGGACAGAGACACGAGTTACTTTGCTGCCAGTCTGTTTGCATACGCTCCCTGGAAGTGGCCCAGACACACAACACCTGGAATTTCGAATTGCGGGAAGCGCAAACACACACTATCTCTGTGGTCACATGGTTAGACTTGGCCTGCCGGCCGGCTAGCACAAATGGGAAGGAGGGAGGAGGGCTGAGGCTGCGGCTGCCCAGGCCCCTGACCCTCCCAGGTCTAGTTCCCGCTATTGCTTTCCGGAGTTGCCTGCAGAAAAGCCTCAAAACCCAAACTGTGTTTTGGACTCCAGGGTGAGCCCAAAAGGAGAGTCTCAAAATGCTGATCCCAAAAGCAAAATCCTGCAAGGCTGGGCAAAGCCAGGCTCCAGCTGTCTCCTTCCTTCCAGGCTCCAGCACCAGGGCACAAGAGCAGGGGCGAGCAGGTGCTGCGCATCTGGCAGGCATCTCTAACGGACCGCACACCCGAAATGAGAATCACCTCCCAGGCTTAAATACAGGCCGCAGGGCCCCACCCTGGAGTGTTCCGGGGCTTGTGTGTTTGCATCCTGGACAACTTCCTGGTGAGACTGATGCTGCTAGGCCTTGAGACCACCACACTTTGAGAACCACGGGGCTAGAGTCGTCTTCCTCAAAGTGTAGTCCTCAGAGCAGCAATGCGGATGTCATCCGGGAGCTTTGGTGGACGTGCTGGACCTCAGGCTGTGAAGTCCAAACGTGCATGGCAACCAGACCCCGAGTAAAGAGCACATACACTCTGCTGGTGGGAATACCTGCATGTCCTCGCGTAAGGACAGCTTAGCCAAACCCAGACTGCATGTTGACACAGTCCCCTTAAATGACATCAGTGCTAAGAAATTCGCAGCAGTATTTCTACCATGCCTTTTCTGTGTTCTATGCGCAAACACTTCCCCAGTGGGCCCCTGCTTACAGCATTCAGTAGCACTCTGCTCGGGCCGGGGGACCAGGCGCAGTAGGCTGTAGTACTCAGCCTCTGGGTGTAGCAGGCGACACCATCAAGAGTGCTTCATACGCTCTGTGAGGTTCATACAACCAAATTGCCTAGCAGTACATTGGCAGAACACAGCCTGTAGCTAAATGACTGACACATCGCTGTAATTATTTTTCCTGGTTTCTCCAGTGCCCCTGACCCAGGAGGAACCTTCTCACCGGGGAAAATTTCTCCATAAATCTCCATTGCCCAATACAGCCCCTTATATGGTCTTAAATGAAAAATAAACCATAATTCCTATTAAAGCCACTTGTGGAACACCAGCGTGTAGACCAGGAGCACCACATAGACTGTACCAGTTCACACATTTACTATTTTAACAGCCAGAAAAGCCCTTTTTTATGGACAGGCAAACTGAGAGTCTGGTAGAATAACTACTTCATAAATACAGAAAAAGAACCCAAAGATTTTCAGGGTCTCGTTGGTCACGTTCCTGGTGCCGGGGGTTAGGCCCCATGACCCAGCCCGCCTCCCTCCCTTTACCCTCCCAAATGCAGCAGGAGCACCCTTGAGATGAGGCCAGGAGGCATTTTACCAAGGACTAAATCAGTCTATTCAGTGAGGCGAAGGAGGCTACAGAATGGACAGAAGTGGCTTTGTCGTACCTTGAGGACGTTTCCGGGGAAGCTGACAGCAAAGCTCTCCACAGCTGCATCCCTGCACCCTGTTGTGAGCCTGGCAAGGCTGCAAACTTTTGCAGGGCCCATGGCCACCCTTGGCAGTTGGCACAGACTGGAACGGTTCCCTGAGTCCCGGCCTTCCTGAGCAGATCTGGGGGTCTGCCCAGTGACAGTCGCATGCCCAAGTCCCCCATCAGTTTTAAAAGGAGAGGAATGGAGAGGGGAGGCATCTAGAGAAAATGGGGGGCAAGATTAGGGGAACCTTTTAAAACCCATCTGCTCTTCCCCATAAAGACAGCCTCTGGGCAGGCTGGCAGCCAAGAACCTAATTATATTTATTCTTGCTATTACCTTCTATTTGGGGCAAGGGATATTGGTATTCTATTCAAGCTAGTGATATAAAGATGGCTTCAGTGATAAATCCATTTAAGTTTTTAAGTGTGTCAATTTAAAACCTAGAATTAAGTCAATGAAGTTAGCAAAACATATGAAGGTAGACTCAGAGAATGAATGAAGTTTGTGAAATGAAAATCCAGCCTTACCCCTTTGCCAATGCCATTGTCTGTCCCGATGGTGACAAAGCTGTGACAAGTCTTTGCAGAGCTTCCATAGAAGGTGAGTGAGTTCATCCTCCAGAAGGTTCCCAGTTCCAGAAAGAATTTATTACCATATTTGGAAAACTGCTCAGCACACTTCAAAAAAAAATTCAGTGAAACAATCTTGTGGGTGATTTAAACGGTGTGCACTTTGCTTCTCTGGGAGAGGGTGGTCCTGTCAAGAGGAGAGGTGATAGTTCCACAAGGACCTTCTGCCTCTGTGACACCACCAGCTCCTCCCTGCCTTATTTTCTTCTGGAGCACTCTGCTTCTCTTGGGCATCACTTTGTCCTTGCTACCCTCCCTGCCTGCTAGAGCCAGGACCCCTTCAGATCTGTGCCCCTTTAGCCATGTTTGTGCCATTCCTTGCTTAGTGAGTGCTTGTGAGGAAAACCAAAAAAAGGAATGCAAGGAAAGAAGGGGAAGGAGTCAGGTTTTTGAGGAAGGCTCAGAAAGACCCATCACCTGTATTCTGGAATCATTTACATGCTTCTTTCCACGACCAAAGGAGAGAGATGTAGAAAGCTGTTGTACACCTTGCTGTGATTGTCTGCCTTGAAACCCATTGAGTTCTGTCTTTTTTAGAAAAATCTCCCTCCCCTCTGCCCCTATTCCATACACAAAGACCAGCTTGCCTGTGATGGGTACTCACAACTGTCAGCATGGCTGGTTTGAGAGACACTTAGGAGATTATTAAAACGCACTTCTGGCCGTACCTGGGTGGGTCATGTGTGCATGACCTGGGAGACTGCATCTGGTCCCTACCCCTTTCCTCTTTGGCTCTTCCTTGCTCAGTCAGCTTCCAGCAGCTGCCCTCATTCTCCTCCACCATGTTTCTGCCTTGGAACCATCAACCATGGACTGAAACTTCAAATCATGAATGACCCAAAACAGACTTTCGGGGTGGGGATATAGCTCAGTGGCATAAGCACCTTCCTGGCAAACACAAGGTCCTCAGTTCAATTCCTGGTACTTAAAAAAAAAAAAAAAAAACTGAAGGAGAGCTTCTGGCATTCTTCAAAATAGACTCTTTCACCTTGAAGTGGTATGTGTCAAATACTTTGTCCCAGCAATGGAAAGTGATTAATACACCACTGTTTAAGTATCTTAGCAGACGGATTCATGGTACTGCACAGGCTTTATACAAGGAACCCCGAAGAACAGAGGGATGCGGTGAGACTCGGGAATCAGCTGAGCTGGGCCCTGGCAGACTGAGATCTCCGTGATAACAGGAAATTAATAAGGGTCCGCTGCCTCCTTGATCCTGAGCATGGGAGCGGGTTTTTAAATCAATGCTGGTCTGGCTGTCTTACCTTTTGAAACTCAAACATTAGGGAGCTGAGGTCTATTGAGATAAAACAGAGTAAGATGTGTTGACTTCTAGATTTTTAGTCTTCATCAGAGTCCCATTGTGTAGTGCTGTTTTTATTTTCTGTCTTAGAAATAGGTAGACATTAGCCTCGCTCTGTCTGGACGAGGTGGCAGTATACTTTTCTCCTCATTCTATTTTTTTTTTTCATCTTCCACTTGATGGTTCTCCATGAGGGAAGGATCCGTCTCTGTATACCCACCATCCAGCCCTGTGAATGGTCAATAACTAGTTCTCAAAGGCAGTATTTCAGCAAAACCAGCACAGACAGTGTGCCCTGAGCCAGTGTGCTGGGAGAGCCCAGCTCTTCCTAATTGAGTTGTGGGAACAGCAGCTTTCCAGGGCACTCCAGGTGCCCCTGTCAGGATAATTCCCTGGCCCCTGGTCCCTGCGCCTATAATAGGGGAAGTTTTGCTATCTTCATAAAGCTGTTGAAACAAAATACATCAGATTCACTTTACACCAGTGCTCACAAGTTCTGTGCTACAGGCTGGTGCTGCCAAGCTGGGCATGCGCAGATACGTACTCAAGGAGACGGGTCCGGTGGGAATCAGAGATCTTGAGTGATAGTGAGAAATGTGTTTGCAGATGAAAGTTCAGCAGCTTGAGGTTTGATTGTGGATTTGCCTTAAGAACAGGCACATAGCTCTCTGTGCCTCAATTTCCCATCTATAAAAAACAGTCTAGATGAACCCCTTGGCTTTCTCTAGCTCTGAGGCCACAGAATCGGGCAGCCATCCCAGCACATTCGTGGAGTTTAGACTTCCCAGAAATAGCTAATCTTTTTGCTGCGTTTCTAAATTCCTTGCCTGCAACTTTAGATCAGGGCAATAAATAGGTGCAGGTCTATTTTCACCTACCACCTGCTCTGTATGAAAAAGAAAAAAAAGGTCCAGTAAAAACGAAGAGAAAGATAAGCTAACATACTCAGCATCTGCTCCTTTGCAGGTGCAGCATCTGACACTTTCACATCTCAACAAAATCACTCAATAAATTTGGGGGGTCGACAGCCTTACTGCTCTCCATGACCCAGTGCCACTTAGAGAATCACTGTATTACAACAGGATTGGTTTTATGGACAAATTGTACTCCACATACCACATTTTACAAAAACACCTGTGCGTGCAACACCACATAGAATAGCTTTATCAAACAGAACTCTTTGGTGATTTTGGAAGTTTTGTTTTGTTTTGTTTTGTTTTCCTACTAGGAAAAATCACTGCCAACAAATCTCTTGTGTATTATGGTCTGTCAGCCTACCCCTGACCTCTATGGTGAAGCCTGCCATGTAATGAATGAAAAAAATGACAATTTTGTGTTGTTGTGTGTCTGATGATTCACGTTATGCATGTCCCAAAGAGGAGACTAGATATGACAGACACTTCCAGCGAAAGCAAGGTCAGGCTGGCACTTGAAAAGAAGGTTTATTCCGTGAGCCAGCACAGGCCATGGGCCAGAAAAAGAACCAGGAAGTCAGCCAGCCTTTCCATTGAGCCAGCCAGTGCACAGGCTGGGAGACAAGAAGAACCCCCTTCCCTCCCCGACGTAGGCAACTGGCTGATTTGGAGGTACACAGACTGGGATGATAGCAACTGAGGTACAAAAACAACTTAATGCTTGTATTGGTTGATTGACTTTGCAGGCCTGGGCCAGTAGTCTGAGCATCTGTTTAGAGTATAACAATATGCATTATAGAAACTATGGGGGGTTTCCTTTTGTCTTGTTTTTGAAATTCTACGTCGTTTTCAGTTTTGTTTTGTTCCCTTTTGTTTTATTCCCTTCAAAAAAGAAACAAGGGAAAGAAAGAAAAGAAGGTTCAAAGACTTAGATGGAAAAAGAAAGGAGTTGCTGATCCAGGTGGGGAGAAGAACCTGAGCCAGAGAATTAGCAGTATGCAAGGATCTGTTCTCAGGTGTAGGGCTTGGCTGGAGCCGAGCTTTGAAAAGATTAGAGGTGGAAGAAAGCTCGGAAGATGGCTCAGAGCCAAGATGTTAAGGATTAAGAACTCAGATTATCTGGGGTTGTCTTTGGTCTAACTTGAGGTCCAAAGACCTATTCAGAGCGTGTGGTTGTTTTCAGGAGACCTGTGCTCCCTCGGAATTACAGTAAGCATTCTTCTGAGAAGAGAACCCATACATTTCAAAGCATGATTTCAAAGCATTATTAAAGAGATCCAAGACCTGTGAGGAGGAGCTGCTATGGATAATTGGGAGCTGTTTATAGACAAGGAGCAAGTATCTCAGCGGGAGCAGGGCTGGGAAGACCACTCATACTTGCAGGAGCAGTGTCAAGGATCTGGGCCAGGGTGGGATCACTGGAAGGCAGAATGAGTTGGTGAGCTGTGGTTACAGGAAAAGGCTGACACCATTGCAGTCTGCGGGGCAGGAGGAGACTGTCATTAACATGAGAAGACAGCTGAGGGTTTTGTGGTGTAGAAATCCAGAGGGACAGCTGTGCTTTAGGGTCCTGGGATGAGTTTCATTTTAAACAGGATGACTTAAAGGAGTTCAGCTGTGTGGAGATAAAGATCTTTAAAAATCACTGAGTCACCAATTGCTGGAGCCAGCAGGGATCTAAGAGGCCAGTCTGCCCATTCCCCTTTTATATTATAGGTACAGCAACTAAGACCAGAGATGAGAAGTAGCAGGTCCATGGTCACCTAGGTGGTGGGCAACCGGAACCGATTCATTCGAGAATAACATGTAAAAGAGAAGTCAAGGCTGGAGATGGAGACCTGAAGCCACCTTTGAGGAGATCGTGGTAGAAGCTGTTAGTGGAAATGAAACTCCTATGGTAGCAAAGATCCAAAGTATTAAAACCCAGGCCTCCGTCTTCACTCAGACTTGGAAGCAGAGACCAGGCAAGCAAAAGCTATAGAGAAAGATGGTCAAAGAGGTTACAGGAGACCAGAGACCAGAGTGGGAATCAAAGGGGTGCGTACTTCTGGCAGATGGGCCCTTCAGGACAAGGACACTCGAGGGCCCTTGGGCTTGGTCCTCAGCTGGTTCCTAGTGACATTCGCAAGGCCTGTTCCTTAGAATAGTGAGGCAAAGTGACATTCTAGAAAAAAGAGACTGGCCTTGCCACAGTCTCGAAAAGGAAGGTGAAGCAGGTGGGGTGGAGGCAGGAGGAGAATATTCTGCAAGCAAAAGTGAATTTCTAAAAATGAAAGAAGAGAGACCAGGAAAGGGGCAGAGGGTCTATGAAAAAGCTACAACCTTGAAGTTCAGTAGGCCCAATAAACAGTGGTGGGGAGGGGACAAGGTCAGATGAAGATTCAGAGACCATGTTTTGGGGGAGGAGACCCAGGACCTCACTGAGCTTTAAAGAAAAAGGTGTCAGATCCACTTGCCCATCATGGCCAGGCAAAGCTCTGCCTGAGACTCCACAGTGCTTTGTAAGGATGGTGCCCTCTCCTCCTCCTCTAGGATTCTGACAAATTCTGCCTCTTAAAGCAGCCTGTCCCTGCCCACACGGACTGCACCCTTAGCATGTTCTCTGCTTCTCATGTGTCTCCTTCCCAGTACCACCCAAGGCAATGGGTAGGTATTTACAACTCTTTTCCTTGCTGGAATCAGTGTGTGTGTATATGTGTGCACGCGCGTGCTTCCTGTCTCCAAATTAGATTTCAAACACCTTCACATAGTAGGCACTCAATAAATGCATGGAGGAGCACAGGAATAACTACTTAGCTCTCAGAAGAGTTTTAATAGGAAAATAAAAATAAAATCAGAGCGGCAGCTGTCAAACTTGTTCATTACCCCTCTCACTTTCACAGTTTACTCATTTTGAGGAGTGAGGAAACTGCATTGCAAACTCTGCTACTTCAGGCTGAGCTAGGGATCCCACCAAAGCTTGTGTTCTTTTCTGCTACCCCATTTCTTTTACAGTATTGTGTCAAAGAGGCATTTCTGTCAGGAAAACAGAGAGGCTGGATCCCCTGTCTTCACCCCCCACCCTGGTCAGGTGATAAGAGCTCCTGGGCATCCTCTACCCATGATGGCCCAAAGCTCTGTGGCTTCTGAATGTGCCTGGTGAAGCCCCTCAGGTGCTGAGTGTGTTCCACAGGCTTTGATCTCCCCCACCTGCCGTGCTCACATGGGGAAGTCAGCAAGTCCAGAATTCTCCTGGGCTCCAGATGATTCTAAACCCCAAAGAAAAGCAGGCTCCCCAACCCCCATCCTGCACTTACCTCCTCACCTTCCTTAAAATTTTATGCAGGAAATTGATAGTAGGACATGTGAGGAGGATCGAGGCTCTGAGGCAGCCCCTCCTGTGAAGCCCTCAAGGACACGGATCCATTGTCCCCTGGGCACCATCTATTGCCACCAGTTCTCCACTCCTTCCTGGGACTAACAGGTTTCCCTGCCTCTGCTGTGCCCTCCAGGGCCCAGACCAGTCGGCCTAGCGGTCTGTGCTCATTGTAGTCTGGGCTTGTGAGGAGAACAATTAAAATCAGAACATGGAATTTATATATTATTTATGATGGTCATCCAGTGTTTAATACAAGAAAGTGCAGGAAATCTGCCCACAACACTAAAGATGTAAGATATTCAGCCAAGGGACTGAATCCCACAGCAGTGTCCTGTATGAGTCCAGATGAAAACCTAGAGCCCATGACAATACCTCCCTTGAGTCCACCTGGAGGCCTAGAGCCCACAAGAAGGACTCACGCCAGTCTGTTTTATAGATCCATGCTGGGAAGGCCCAAAGGTCAGCGGTGGAAGCTAGAAAGTCTGTGCCAGCAGGGTGAAGGAGCTGTGCTGGTAGGTTGAGGGTTCTATGCTGGAGCCAAAAAGTCACGCTCAAAACAAAGACCAGGGCTGTCCTGAAAAGCACCACAGCCATCCTCGGCGACACGGAGGCCCGGGAGCTCCTTTGACAATAAGCACAGTCGAGTACATGCCAGGAAGCCAGCGTGACGAGTTCATCCTGGGGATTAAGCAGCACACGTCTTCCCTGCAGAGCCAGAAAGCAATGCTTGATGTGAGGACCAGAGCTTCTCCAGGAGAACTAGTGGCTCAAACAGCAACACGTAGGAGAACCCACAATGCCTCAATGCCTTCCTTCGTCTTTTCCACATCTCTACTTATGCTGGCAACTTTCCCCAGGTGGAACATCTGCGCCCAGCACCACGGTGATTTAATTCTGCTGGCGTTAAGTTAACCACCAGTTTTTAACCTATAACAGTGCTGATATTCAAGGCAACAGGAAACGCTAAGATGAGGAGGCTCCCTGTTTGTTTCCTCCTTGTGCCTCTCACCTGTGGGTGTTTAGGACAGAAAACCACCTCCCAGTCTATTGCTGCGAGCTGAATTTCTGGTCTAAATCTACTGGAAACGTTCAAAGTGCAGGGCCAGAACCTTCCAAGAGGAGGGCACAGGCATAAAGTCAGAGGGAATGACGCCACGTCCCTGGGCACACGCCCCTCTCCCCTGACACGGCTTCCTACCTTTCGTGCTGACTGGTGATGCTGCTCACGTGTGCCTGGAACCAGTTGAAGGGATCCAGGTATGTTGATCACCTGGCCCCATCCTCTGCTTCTGGGCTGGGTTTGCTCCTCCCAGCTTTGACTCCACTCTGGTTCCAATTATCTGTACCACCATTAACCCCTTTGTACCTAGTTAGCCACTAGGAGACTACTTGTCATGAGGAGCAGGGTTCAAATCCTGCCTCCAGCAGTCCTTCCTCTATGCTGGGATATGATGCTTAGCATCCCTCAGAGAAATGGGAGTCATTAAAATGCTGCCCTCCCGTGGTTGCTGTGGAGATGGAGGAGTAAACCCGCAAGAAGAATGCCCCGTGAGGAGGGCTTGGGCAGTGCTGAGTGTGATTATTACTCTTCTCCCCACCGTCCATCTAAGCAAAGTCATTCTCAATCTCCCACTCAGACACTTGCTTCTAACATCAGTGTGGCCCCAGCCTTGAGTGTCCCCATCCTGCCTGTCATCTCCAGTGACATTTGCTGCATGAAGTCATCTTCTGAGCTCTGAGCTTTTTCTCCAAGGTCATTGGAATGCTGTCCTCAGGGAGGACCCTTGGAGCAAAAGCCCTCAATTTTAGTTCCTTCCAGACCCTTGAGACCCTACAGAGCACAGTGGAAGAGGTGGAGATAGATGCGGATATCTGCAGACCCCTGCGGTGAGCATCCTTCCAGAGCCCAGGGCTGGCTTCTTCTTTCTGCACTATCAGGTGGGCCATCAGTGAGCCCAGCAAGACAGCAGCTTCACCCAGGCAGGAAGCACAGATCTCCCAATATTTCTCTTCCAGCACTGCTGATTTCTGAGCATTACAAGGAAAAGGACTGTGGCCTGAGTGTTCCTCCTCCTGCAAAAACCTGGTTTCATCATTGGGTATTTTGTCTGCTGTTACTGAGAAGGGACCCCTCCCATGTACTCAGGTCCTAGGAACCAGTGGTACCCAGGATGAGACAGGCTTCTGAGTCACAGAAGCTCACGCAGAAGGTGACAAGGGCTAAGTTTCACTGCTTGACAGGAGTGAGCCCAGGGATTCTACTACATGTGGCTTCAGCATCCAGGCAGCCAACCTACATAAGCAGTGTAGCTCACAGTGATATGGGAGAGCGGGGTGGATTGGAGAGAAAATGTCACATAGACCCCCACCCCCGCCACTGCCGCCACCACTGCAAAGAATACGACTGCTTCTCAACTCCTGCAATTACTATGGCCACATGTAGCCAGATCACCTGGAAGGCAGAAGTTAAGATGTGTTGTGACGGCCAGTCTGTTGAGTTTTAAATATTGGCCTCTGATCTTTAAAAGGCTTAGCATGATATGATGCAAGCTCCCCAGTACATATTTAATCCAGCTATGACCTCAGGCTGGCTGTTTATATCTCCTAAATCCCGTAAATGAAAAAGAGAACAAGGAATGAGAGAGAGAGAGAGAGAGAGAGAGAGAGAGAGAGAGAGAGAGAGAGAGAACTTGATATTCAGAGGTACAACTTTTGGGAACTGGCTGGCACATTCTAGAAACTTCCCATGGCAGCAGAGTTAGAAGAGAGATAGGTAGAAAAGACCAAGTCATGGGACCAGCCCAGAGATGGTTACCTGCACTGTGCTACTGAATCTGAACTTGATCTTTGAAAGCTAGAGAGACCTATGAGGGAGCCAAAGAGTGTGGAGGAGGGGGAGGCACACACATCAGTCTGCGTTGCAGAAGTGGGGTCCTCCTCCGTGAGAGGGGCTGGAAGACACCTGTGCACACAAGGTGGGAAGGTGGGAGTCGCAGCAGGGATGCACAGTGAGGAAGGGGCACTGGCACCTGCTGTCCCCAGGGGAGACCCTGAACGGGGAAGCTGTGGTGAGGGGAAGTGTGGAGGGTAGGCACTGTCCTGCTTCTCAGTGGATAGTCTCCAGGTGCCTTCTCTGTGGGAACACTGGGAGAAAGCAGGTGCGAGGCAGGATGAAGACAGGACACACTGAGTCTGGAGCCAGGCATGAGGAGTTCAAGGGCAAATCTAGGTGTCACCGGTTTGTTGATGGACGGCGGAGGGTGAGGTTTAGCATTTGGACCATGCTAAGGCTGTGTTCTGAGCAACTCCAACATCTAGCTGTCACGGCTTAGATCGAGAATGTTCCCAAAAGCCTCATGTGTTCAGAGGTGGGCTTTTGGAAGATGACTGGATCATGGCAGGGTCTATACTCACCGGTGGATTGAACCACAGATGGATCCAGAGCTGCTGGCAGACGAGGCTTAGCTGGAAGAGCAGGGCCAGTAGGAGTATGGCCTGCAAACGTGCACCTCCTGCCCCACTCTTGCCTTTTCTCTCTGCTTCTTGGTTGCCATGACATGAGGAGCTTTCCTTTGCAGACCCTCCTCCCGTGCCCCTCCATGGCTTTGGAGCTGACCCACTATGGACTGAATCCCTAGAGTCTGTGAGACTCCTTTAGGTCATGGGTGTCAGGTATCGTGTCCCAGCAAGAAGAAAGTGACTGAGATACCAGGGGAAGAGCTGAGAGTAAGGCTGGAGAGAAAAAGTTCAACCAAAACCAGGAACAAGTTTACTGCAGGATGGAGGAGTCAGCCCATGGCCCACAGGATACCTCAGTATCTCACTCAGTTCATTGGACAGAGAAGAGACTTAGCCTGAGCCCAATACATGGGTTGCATCCTCTCAGGGCGGGACAGGCCGCACTGTGAGGGTCTCCACACAAAGTTTTCTGCACAGTCCTGTGGACCAGGGACACACCTTACCCAGCTCTCAGCCATCCATGCCACTTTCAGATGAGATGTACCTCTCCTGTGAAGAAGAAAAATACACAGGATTAACCTTGGGCAAAGCCTTCTGGACCAGCCCTAGCACAGCGTCTAAGAAAGCAACCATGACAACTGCTAGAGCAGAGGGAGTTGCCATTTCCCTAGGTCTAGGCAGGGTCAGGAAGGAGACACATCAAACACCCAGAAGAAAAGCCACTTCAAAGTCTCCCCCAGCCCAGGTACCCACTGGGAATTTTCTCTTGAAAAGGCTGCTGCTGGCATGAATAGGGATGCTGCGACTGAATGTAGGTCCATCAAGGAGGGAACAAAAACTGGAGAAGAAAGCCAGGTGGGGTACAGAAGCCTTTCAAGTCCCCACCAGGCAGGCTCAAGAGCAAAGCATTGCATGTCTGACACACCCTGCTTCTCTTTAAAGAGCACAGATTTATCCACACTACGCAACATGAATGAATGAGAAGTTGGCAGGGCTGCCAACCTTCCCGTTGTGGTTTTGAGGTAGTATATTTCTTCTACAATAAAAAAAAAAATGGGGAACTGACAGGCAAAGTTAATGCTGTGTCTGCAGCACAAGGCCCAGGGATTGTCAGGACTGGATCCTGAAAAACTGGACAGTGGAAAATTGAATGAATTTTCACATAAAACCATTCCCAAGCAATACTTTGAATGGCTGGGTCACACTTTTTGGTGCGGAGTAAGTGGAGTCTAACTGCAGTATTTTCCCAATTAGCCAGAGGTCTTGCAACGATTTGTTGATCTGCCTTTGCATCTCTGACTTCTCCAATACCTCCTCCCCGGGTGTCAGAGACTTAGCAGGCACAGGGGATGCATTCTGCAGGTGCATGAGTCTGGCCACATGTGGACCAGGATCTGAACCCCTGCTCTGAGCAGTTTGCTGGTAGGTGACCCTGGCCAAATCCTACGGTCTTTTCGAGCATTCAGTGGCTTATTGCTAAAAATGAGAAATAGGAAAGTGAAACATTCTGATACAGTGTCTGGGACATAGTAGGACTCAAGCAAATGAACTCATGTTTTTTATTGGCCTTTTGCATTCTGTATGTCCTTTGAAACAGTATTTAGCTCATGTGACTGACTGGGACAAAAACGTCACCTATGATATGGAGGCACTATTCTAAAGGACCAAACTTTGGTGGGAAGTAGAGGCTATTTAACTTGGATATATATATATATATATATATATATATATATATATATATATATATATACACACACACACACACACACACACACACAGCAAATTTTTACTTGGAATTTTGCAAAATTATCATTTTGTAAGAAAAACCACAAAAAGTCATGTAGAACAAAATCTTGCTGTGTGTGAATGTAGAGAAAAGTTGAAACTTTTAATTAGAGTACAGTAAGAATCACAGAGAGATTTCATGTCATTGTTAGGGGAATCTTAAAAGGCTGATGGGAGATGATTTAAAATAATAGAATTCTCAGCCAGAAGGAATCTTGAAGATGCCCGGAACTCTACCCCATCCCTTCACTTGGGAGCATCCACCACGTCTCCTCCCAATGGCATGTTTCCTCCAGAGGGTGTGCACAGGGGCACTTGTCTCCCCCTTCTTAAGGACAAGATCTGTCTAGATTCACCCAATAAGCCAGCGAAGGGATGGATACTTGCCTGGATCCTTCCTCCAGGAAGAATGATGTGGCCACCACTGTCAAACACTGATGAAGTGACTGACAAATACCACTGCAAAGTGGCCATATAAGAATATTATTGAGAGGTTACAGGTACACAAACAAGACTGGAATAGAACAGGCCAAAAGTGGGGTGCAGAAATGGCTGGCATAGATGAGTGTAAAAAAGTTGGTAAAGTGCTAGAAGAGCAACAAGGCTGAGGGGATACGGAATTGAGGTAGGTTGTGTAAGATTAAGCAAACATGTATTCAAATGCCATTGGGTGTGAGCTGGCAGCACAGCATAGTAATTAAGAGCCAGACTCTTCAGCCAGAACACTGGGCTCAATCCTGGTGTCCCTCCTCAGGAGCTATGTGACCCCAGGCAAAACTTTTGCCTGCTCTGTACCTCAGTTTCTTCTCATGTGGAACGGATAATGATTCCTCCCTCCCAGGGCTATCATGAGGTACAAATAAACTAATGTAATGGAACAGAGCCCAACCTAAATTAGGCCCAGGAGTAATACCAGAAATTATTATGCAGTTAAAGGGAGCTATTGAATTCATGGAAGAGAGACAAGATAGTTAATAGAAGTCTCAGAAAGCAGGAAGGGTGCATTTCAGACACAGGTGGAGGCGCTGGCTTTGGATAAGGAGGCGACTGGCTGCTCTGTTTTAATGAGAGGAAGATGGGAGGGAGGCTGAGTCCTTCTATTAATGAATATTTACTGACCCCCAGAGGCTCCGTGCCTGCCACTGGGGATGGCAGCAACAAGATAGTCGCACAGTTCCATCATGAACTGACATTCTAGTGGCAGAGTGAGACAATGCACTTAATAAATGAGTGTGGTGATGAAAAGGTGGAAGGGCTGGGAGTCCAGAAGGAGGGCAAGAGGAGAGCCACAGTGAGGGCACAGGGGACAGCAGTGATACTCAAAATGGATCATCAGGGAAGGTCTCTTTACAGAAGTGCTATTTGCGCAAAGATTTGAAGGAAAAGGAGAGCCCCTTGGGAACATCTGTGGGACAAACAGTCCAGAGAGCGGGACCAGCTAGCACAGTGCGGTGGCCCTAAGTGTGCTTGGTGGATGTGAGTGGGTGGGCAGTGGGCATGAGGGTGGGTTTTCCCACTTTCTGTCCAAGCAATACCTTTAGGAAGCTGAATCTTCTTCTCTACCAAGAGGGCCACCTTCAACTTTTTTGACTCTTCATTCAGCAATCCTTGCTAGAGCATCCTGGATGCGCAGGAATGTGTCCCCTTTGCCAGCACTGAGTGGCCAATACCTGGGCATGGTCTGGGGCCATGGGTGAAGCTGAACGGATGAGGCAGCAACAGTAGCTGTGGGTCTGGAGAACCCTGTTGCAGATGTGACCAGGAAACCAAATAGAACAAGAGATCTTGGCACATTACAGAGCGGGGGCTGCAGAATGGGCGCAAGGAGTCTAGGAAAGGCTCTACAACCACAAAAACCTCATAGCAGTCTTCTTTATCAGCTTCTCACCAGCTCTAGCCCAACCGATACCATAAGTATGTAGCACCTTTAAGACTTGGCTGCTTTAGTTTCTGGGTATTTGAATGATAGCAACCTCATAACGCGGCATTATTTTAAACATGTATATATGCAGACTAAAAAACCATACAAAGGATCCATGAATCAAAGAGTCTGGTCATTGAAAGGATGAGAAGAGGATCTAGGGATGAGGAAGATGGGAGGGAGAAAAGGGGAGGAGGAAGTAAAAAGGATTAAGATGAGATACATATATGTGTCAATTTCCCCCACAATGAATGTCTTTACCATGGATCACAATAATATACTAATGAAAATTTAAAAAAAAAAGATTGATAGATTGGAGAACAGGTTCCACATGAATTGATTGCCGCAGTTCATGCATCATGTCTAGTTTGTGCTGCTCCTTTTGCTCTGAAAGTGTCCTGGTTTGGATAAGTTATATTGTCTCTCCCCAGTTATAGGTGACCCATAGTTTCATGATGAGAAAGAGGAGGGTTCAAGAATAAGCACTGTGGGAAATTCTTGGCATCCAAGTGACTTGCTTACTTGCATTTTGACGTGCAGATGCCTGTAAGTACTTAGAGGCTAGGAAAATTGGCTGGAACAAAATCAAACTCCTAGGTTCTTGGAGATGTTTTCTGAAGTTGAGCAAAAGGGAGAGCCAAGAGTGAGCTGATACCTTTCTGCACACTGATGAAAGCTGATTAACAAGCAAAAGCTTGTTGAAATCAAAGGAAAGGGATAAATTAAATCAAGCCACTATTTAAAGCAAAAGAGGAAGAGGGTGGCAAGAAAAGTACAGTGCAGTCAATAAGGAAAGAGCAGGAGCTGACAGAAAGACAGCCTGAGCCTGCTGATTCACCACTGCAGCACCACCAAACCCAGAGCCAGAGAGCTCAACTGTCACGGAGACCCCACTGGCAAGGTCTCCAGAGCTACTGTGCCCAATGGTACCTCAGTATCTTAGTTACTTTTCTCATCGCTGAGACAAAATACCTGACACCCAAGGGTAAAAGAGGAAAGATTTATTTAGCTCACAATTTGTGGAGGTTTCAGTCTAGACTAGACTAGACTCATTCCACATGAGAAACCTAGCTGGTTTCAAGGTAGGGTGGCACATGGAAGGGGGGCAACAGTTCATGGTGGTGAAAAACAGCAAAAGCAGAGAGAGAGAGAGGACAAGGCTCTTTCTGTCCCTCATATTGTATATAGCCTACCCATCCTTGGGTGGGTGTAGCACTTACACCCTTAACCCCAGCATTGTATCATGAATCAATCATAAACTCTAGATTCAACCACCTCTGAAAAACCCACCCCCCATGAATGCATGAGCTTTTGGGGTGAAATCTAGACACAAAACATAACAGTATTTATGATGACCAAAGCTTTTGGCACAAGGATGAGATGTTCTGTGTATGAAAGACACCCCAAATGCTGTTGAGCAGATCGGTAACCTGTTAGGCTTAACCAGATGGACAAGAAAGCGTGTGTGTGGAACTGGAGGAGAGAGACAGGTAATTGTCACATGTAGTACAAAGAACAAGTCTAAACTTGGTGTGAGCACCACAGTAAAAGTGTTGCTTTCTCCCTGCAAAGCTGAAGCTATTACATAGGATGCTGGATAATCATTCTGACTCCTGGTTGGCAGTCTAGAAGTCTCTGACCTGTTCCAGCTTTCAGTGTGACCCCTGATGGTTTTCACCCTGGAAATGAGCTGTTCTTTCTGTTAGAGCTGTGACTTCAGGAAATCCATGCTCAGCTATAGGATGTCCTCCAGGGGAAATATGGCAGAGACGACTCCTGTGTCAGAGACAAGAGGTATCTTGCTTCTCAAATCCTAGAAAGGAATCAGAAATGTTCTATGGCTCTCAGGTCAAATCTACCCAGCTGCCTATTATCACGTGGCTCTCCAACCAAGAATGGAGAAAAATCAAAGAGTAGCATTAATGTAGAGTAATTTACAATACGTGATGCACTGTTCTAAATCTTTGCATTTCTTACCTCATTTAATCATTCCAACAACCCTGTGCAATCCATGCTGTTCTCATTCTATACTTGAGGAAACAAATGGGTGCTTCCAGATAGGTTAAGTAATATTTTAAGATCAGACAGCTAATGATTAGCTCAGCTAGAGTTCAGATCCAGGCATCTTTCTCAGAGCTTGCTCTCTTAACCTACTTCCTCATAGGAAAAGTTCTCCATCACTATAAGTGTAGAGGAGAAATTCCAAAGGAGAGATTTGGGTGATGCATGCTAGTGAGTTCACAGGAGGGAAGATAACACAGCTCAGAGAGTCAAGGAAAGGCTTAGTAAGAACATGGGGCCACCTTTCCATCATTATGACAAGAATACTAATTTCAAACCCTAATTAAGCAAACTCTTATTAACAAAAAAAAGGAGTTACATTCTTCTCATTATAGACCTAATGAAATTTTTAAGTACCAAAAAAAAACTGTTCTGAATTATTATATTCTAATTTCATCAATAATACATTTGTGAAAATTTTTCTGTCTTGTTACTTAAGGATGTGTATAATAGCTTCAGTTTTTCCTCTTTGCTCATAAAGCCTAAAATACTTGCTGCCTGGTTCTATAAGGAAAAGGGAGCTAAGTAGTGTCCTGGAGGGTGCAGAACCATGCAGTGTGGTTAGAAAAGCTATTAAGGTAATGAATGACTCCAGGTCACAGAGTTTGGGGAGTATGACCTCGAGCTTCAGGTCTCCTGATGGCCCCAACAATTACATCACCATTGTCTAGCCGGCAGAGAAGGGCAAGTCATTCATCAAGGACTTCCCAGTGGTGACTGTAGAAGAGGCCTTGGACCAGATGCCTTAGGAAGCTTGGGACAAAGTATCCCATCATATTCAGGTGACAAGTGATGGTCTCTGTGACCAACCCAAAATACACATCAGAGATTATAGCTAAAGACTCACACCACTGCCTCCTGCTCACAGTAGGCAATGAAACGATCACTGCCAGCTTCATGATATGTGCTGGACCCATCAAGGTAAGCTCCTTGCTCCTCTGAGCAAGCATAGCCAGCTCCTTCAAGGGAGGAGGAGATGAGCAGCAGAGCTCAATTCACTAACAGCAAATTCAGAAATCTCCTGCCCAGCTAAGATCTCAGTAGGGCGCCCCCAAAGCTTCGTATGCTGGTCAGTGCATGAGCCCTCTGATCCCTTTCAGATCACACTTGCCCTTGTCTGGACACTAACACTGGGAGCAGAGGACCAGTTCCCGCTCTCCAAAAGAACAGCTCTGAGATACTGGCCTCCTAAAACCACCTCCCCAAGTGCCAGGCTCTCAGTGCCCTCTGCCACACAGATGAACCTTGAAGACTGACACTAAATGAGAAGCCAGATGTAAAGAAACAAATATGGTGTGTTCCCAATCATGTAAAATATCCAGAATAGGCAAATCCATAAAGATAAAGACAGTGGAATCAAGGTTACAGGGAGAGGGCTTGGGGGTGGGTTACATAGTGAGTACAGTTTCTGTTCGGGTGACAAAATGGTTCTGGAAATGGGTGATAGTAATGATTACACAACAATGTGAGTGTATTTATTCACTGTGAACGACACACTTAAAATGGTTAAAATGGAAATGTTTATGTGTACTTTGCCATAATAAAAAATGAAAAGCAAACTCCTTAAAATAAATCTTCTGACTCTTTTGGAAGCCATAGTTCTGTTCATGTGACTCACCCCCAAACCACCCCCGTCCTCCCAACCGTGTGTTCATGGCACCCTTCGCTGACAGTGTGTCCCTAGGGTGTCAGTGGGCAGGCACTCCAGTGATTTTTAGTGCACAAAATAAAGAGCATTCAATATCTTCCCAATATGTGAAGGGAAAATCATCTCCAAATTCATGAATTGTGTTTTCATTTAATCTTCTACTCTCAACACTAATCAACTGTTTGAGTCTAGACTCTTAATTAAAGTTGTCAGCTCCTGAAAGTTCATTTTCTGAGCTTGAATCTCCAGTGAGAAACTGCAGATGTGAGAAATTCTAACCAGCTAGACATTGGTATGACCTTGCCTATGAAAGACTGGGCTCAATGTATATGCATCAGAATAACCCATTATGCCCCACAATTGCATGTGTTTATGACTTGTCAATTAAAAATAATAGCCAGCCAGATGTGGTGGTACATACCTATAATCCTAGCTACTCAGGAGGCCAAGGCAGAAGGATCACGATTTGAGGCCAACATAGGCCAAGCAGCAAAACTTTATCTCAAAACAAAATTATATTCTAAAAAATAGAACTGAGGATGTAGTTTAGTGCTCCCTGAGTTCAGTCCCCAGTACTGAAAAAAAATATATACTAATAATAAAAATTTTAAGAACTGGGCTGAATGAAGAGACTAAATACAAATGCAGTTCTGAGATTTGTTAATTGCTTTTCACTAAAATAGATATAACTGTGCATGGTCTTGTCATGTTTTGTTAACAAGCCATCTTTATTTATTGTCTTAGTTTATTATATACACTTGAGTAGGAGGAAATAGCCTGTCCCTAGTGGGAAATAAATTGATGTTCTAAAATGTAGATCTTTAAAGTGGTCAAGCTCTGTCATCCCTGTGGCTAAGAATCTTGTAGAGGGGTCAGATAGACAGTTGTTACTACTAATATTAGGCCTTGTTTTATAGATTGCTTTATAGTGTGCCAAGTTTAGTTTGCCCATATTTTTTCACATTTGGATGATCTAAGCATCTATGATTCTATGATTTCAGCACTTTGTGAATTATCTTTAGCAAAATTTTCTCACCGAATCACCTTCTTCTGTCACTCAACCAAGTAGGAGCCCAGGTGTGAAAACTCCAGAACACGGAAGATAAAGCACACAGTTAATCTCTCCCTCCAAGGGCTCACATTGCAGGAGGTGGAGAAACCAAGGAAGTTGAGACTGGACCCAAGCCCAGGCCTTGGGCTCTCAACTGTAAGAGTACAGATTGTATAAAGGACAAGATTTCTGTAAAGCCCCTCACCTGTGGTTCCATGAAATGATGAAATACAAGAAGAAGGTAGCAAATGTTGCAGCAGAACTGAGAGCTCTGGGAGGAGAAAGAAAAGGTGGCAGAGGACTGAAAATCAGGACAATTCTAAAGAAGCCCCAGAGGTTGGGTTTGGGGATTGGCACAGTAGAGTGACACAGATAAGCAGGCTGCTGATGGCAGTGAGTAGGGGTGGATGGCTTCTCCTCTGAGAGGCGCCAGACAGAAAAGAGGTTCTCAACAGAGGCACTTCTCCCCTACCCCAGGGGGACGCTGGCAATGTTTGAACACATTTTTGGTTGTCACATCAGAGGTAGGCGGGAATCCTGCTGTTAGGCCACGGATAGAAGTCAGAGATGTTGAAAACACCCTATGCACACTGAGAGCTCCTACCTCTAAGCTCACCAGCAAGGAGATAAGGAGATATTCCAGTCCACATGTTAATAGTGCCAAGGCTGGAAACCTCAGAGGAAGCAACAGTTATGAACAAATATGGAGACTTACAGTGTCCCCTACACACACACACACACACACACACACACACACACACGTCAACAGGATCTGCCATTCCCTAAGACCTGGCATTAGCTGGTAAGAAAGAAGGACAGGGAACCAGCTGTTTGCAGGCCATGCGGTCCCCTCTACACATGGCTGTCCGCAGGGGGAAAAGGAGAGGAAACACTGACCTGAGGATACCAAGTTTCAGACGGAATGAATAAGTTCTGGAGATCTAGTGTACAGCATGGTAGCTGTTGTTAATCATACTGTGTTCTATACTTGGAAATTGCTGCTGAGTAAATCTTCATTGTTCTTATCACAGAAAAAGACAAGTATGGATATGTGAATTAGATTAACTCAGCCATCTCACAGTGTATATATGTATCACAGCATCATAGGACATCATAAATACAGTTGGTCCTGAGTATTTGTGGACAACTAACTATAGGACACACATGCCACACGAAGACACCAAGATTTATAGATGCCAAAGCCCCTTGTATAACATAGTAATCATCTCTACTTATAATATCTAATACAGCACAAGCGCTATGTAAATGATTATTGTATTGTTTAGAAATAATCATGAGAATAAAAGTGTGTGCATATTCAGCGCTAATGCAATTTTTTTAAAAATATTTTTTGACCCAAAGTTGATAGCAGATCTGAAGCTAACAAATACAGAGTATATACAATTTCTATTTGACCATTATACCTCAGTGAAGTGGGTGGGGATTGAGAATGCAGAAAGAAAAAAGGAATTAATCTTTGTACTGTCCATTAAACTGTCTTCTCTCAGGGTAGGAACCACATATGTCAGCTTTGCCAGAGACCCCAAATATATTAGAAATAAATTTTTGTTGAATGAATGAGTTTTAAAAATTGAATTAGACTGTGCTCTCTCCACCTGGAGCCCTCACAGATTTGAGGAAACACACTGAATTGGTCTTTTGAGCTTTGCTTTTCGAATAAGCAGAGTTTTAGATTTTGATGAAGTCACATCTGTCTATATTTTCTATGATTTCTTCTTACCCTTCAGAATTTAAGAAGTCCCTCAAATACACTCTGCAGTCCTTTTCAAAGATTTGATGAATAGTCTCTTCCTTTTTTAAAACAAATTTACGGTGGTTTGCAGCCTTTAAATATTTACCTATTTAATCCAGCCTTTCTCAGAGGGTGGTATAATGATAATACAAGATTTTTTTAGGAATTCCATGGATAAATATTTTTGTATTAATTATTTGATGACTTATTTTAAATGAATTTGTTACCATAACACCAAAGCTATGTTTTCCAGGTAATGTTGTTTAAAACAAGGACAAGCTGATGAGTCTATTTTAAAATTTAAGTGTTTTTGGGTAATAATATGGAAAATGTGATTAGGGATTGAGTATTACTGAAGCTTGGGAGATACTGGTTAAATTGATTTGAAGTTCACTTTGCTCTCTATGGTAGGATACTCACCAGATTTCCTCCCATCACACCATGATTGTTAACTAGGCTCTCAAAATCATTTATTAAATTTCTCTTTGATAATGATTTTTAAAATCATGCATCAATTCTTATATGCAGGATTTCCAGAAGATCCTTTTTGTCTCATTCACTTTTCATCAGTCTTGAGTTATTACTGTGTTTTTAGTTACTGTATTTGACTTAACAGCTGGCCCAGCAGGCCTTCTCTTCCCCCAGAGAGGGCTGATTTTGAGGGCTGGGTCAAGGCAGGGCTGTGAAAGCACAGTGACATGTGGGGCAGTACACCCTGCCAATTTCTTGGGGTGCAGTGGGATACAGTTACAGGCCTGGAACTGGTGGAAAGTTCTCAGACTCCAAGTGGGCAGCCCAAGAGCTCTGCCTCCCAAGGGGAAATGGAGAAGGACAAGATAAATAAATAAATACAGGTATTAAGTTACAATGAGAACTATGATACTCTCTGCCACAACTAGACTTCCAGGGAGAACATTTAGAGGGATACTTGGGGTGAGACACTGGGTAAGTGCTGACGACTTGTGGTGCAGTCATCTGCCTTCAATTAGGAGAGAACCTCCTATTGACAAAACATTGGAAAAACATTTCAGTGTATTAGGACAAGATATGTATATATAACATATATACACACTGTTTTACATATATAAGATCACTGATGCTAAGAAAAACAGGTTTTAAAAAATTATTTAAATGTACTGTGTAGATAAGCCTTTCCCATAAGGAATTCTCATTTAATGACCGGGTTCCCTTGAATGCATAGTTTCCCTTGTGTACTCACTTTGGAGAACACCAATACCTTGACTGAAAGGCTAAATAAATGTTTTTGAAATGAGTAAAGTACAGAGTACCTCCTCCAAACCACACACTTTATAAATCAGTGGGTAAGATTTTTTTTAATTAATGAAAATGATCATCTTGTTATCTAGCTTTTCTAAAATACACCCAGGCCACAAAGTGAGGTACCAGGGGCCACATATATTCATTCATCCCCTACCTGTGTGGTAACAAAGTCGGATGGAACTTTGGGGCCAAGCATTGGAATCTGGAAGAACTGAATAGGAGATGGGCTTGGAAAGGACCTTAGAACAATGTTACTCCATAACGAACCGCTCCAGAGGAAGGAATATAGGACCCTATTACTACACATCTGCCTTCTGCCTCAGCCCCTAAAAAATGACACTGTTAAGATTATTTATCCCACTACTGAAAAGCAAATTGTTATCACCTTTGGTTGGAGATATGGTTGAGTTCTTCTTGCTGCCTGTGTTGAATTTCTGTCTCAATTTTTGGACAGAATGTGATGGACATCTCATCACCTATGAATGAATCCAAGAGAAGCCATTCAGCAAGTGCTGAGTCATGCTAAAGCAAGTGCTGAGTCATAGCAAGTGGCTGTGGAATAGGCACTAAGTGATACTGGAGCAAATTCTGAGTCATGCTAGAGCAGATGCTGGGTCAAGCTGAATCACGCTATCATGCAGTCTTAACCAGAGGAGGCTAATCCCAAAGGAGTTTATCCCCAAACCCAAATGAAAGTCATAAGTGGGACCGTTGGTGCTAATCGAAAGTGTTCAAGTGGCAGGGAGGAGAGGATCCCAGAGGCCCACTTCCCTATAAAATGCTTGGGCTGTGGCTGGAACCAGGACACTGCCCATTCTGGAGAGTCCAGATTGAGAACTCATGCTCCCTCTGTAGTCCCCCAGGTGAGCTATGGGGTCTCTCAGTGATTGAAGATGGCTTTGCAAAGAAGAGCTGAGTTTATAAATAATGCATTTCCTTTTTCTTGCAGGAATTCTGGAGGCAGAGGTACAATCAGATCAGCTGTGAACAGCTTACATAGCAAATCTAATAGGTTTGTAAATTAGATTTTGTGTTCATTTGTTTTTGCTGTAAGGCAGCTATTAATCTGCTTCTCTTCTTTGCTGGATGATCCCCTTCTTACTTAGTAAATAGATCTGTTTCGTTTCACTTTGGTTTTACATTTCCCTAATCACTTTTTTGGGGAGCTGTCGATGAAAGATCACATGAAACAGTCCAAGGTCTAGAAGCTGACAAGATGGAAAACACTGATGGGTAGGAGTTATTTTTCTGGAAAAGACCTGCCCACTTTGTAAAGCTTGGACTGCCAACATATGTACTCAGGATTTGCACTTTTGTTAAGCAGTGGAGACCCTGAAAGAAATCAGAACTTTCTCCCAGTTTCATTGTGGTAGATGGCTGGCACAGGAGGTTAAAATGGAAATGGAGCACTCAAAAGTTTTGTTGAGACCTCCTTAAAATATATACAGTAATATTAACCCTGATGATTCAAGGTGCATTATTATCCTATGTGACACAACACTGCTACTTGGGAAGCCTTTGGGATAGTCCCTGCCTAGGGGACAGATTGATGCAGGGAAGCATACAAACACTTTGCAACCTGGCAGACCCAGGATTGCCACTAGCTGTGGCCACACCATGCCTCCAAGTCCCCATTCCCCATCAATAACGAGTCTCCCAAGCCCAAGTTCAGGATCAGTGCAGACAAGTGCCAAGTCATTTGATATAAATGAATCCACTTCTCAAAATGAAGTCCTTGCTTTGCTTTTGAGATATCTCCTTTTGATCATGCTGGAAATGAGAGACCCAAGTTACTCAAAGGATAGTTTGTCATTTTCCCTCCCATAATTTTTTAGGTCTATTGACCATGTGAGACCTGTCAAGAACATTCCTGGCTCTCCACGCCTGACTTGAGAAATTAGCCCTTCTTCCTGGACATCATTGCTTTTAGATCTTTAATGACCTCTTACCCGCTCAGACCTATTTAAATTTAGAAGCTTATCTTATGACTGAAATGCAAAAATGGTAAAAATGAAGGAAAAGGCTATGTATCCCTCAGTTCCTCTCTGATCTACTGTAGAAAGATGCCCTTTCTTGAAGAGAGAAGACACTGCTTCTCAAGCTCAAGTTGCCATGGTGAGATCTTATTGAGCATGAGAAGTGAAGCCAGTCTCGGGTGCCAGGCAGCCCTAGGTTCAGCTCCTGACCTTCTTAGTGGGGGCCTCAGGCATGGAATTTTACCCTCTGAGCCTTAGTTTCCATCCAACAAGAATAATAAGCAAAGGCTTTTTGAAGGGATTTGAACCACTGAATCTCAGGATCTAGCTAGCTAGCACCTGATATGATCAAGACACTCTGATAATGCTGGTCACTGTCACCAAGGATGTATTTGTGGCATGCATCAGGTGTAACTGAAGGTAAAGTTCAGGACTTGTGAGGCAACACAACGTAACACACCTCTACAATCATTTGGGAGATGCAAGAATACTGAGTCCATAGGGGAGCCCCTGAAGAGGAAAGTCTCACCTCAGTAGTTCATCTGTATTTGTGCAACACAGAGTAGGTAAGACCTGTGAACAGAGGCAGCTCCTGGGGATGCAGACTCCATCCAATTAAGAAGGCCAAAGCCAGAAAGTCAAGATGACTTTCCGCAGCCAGATAGCAACAGAGCCAGAGTTAAGTCCAATAAGATAATAGCTGATGGTGCAAAACCTCAGCCAAGGCTACTCTAGGACATAGGGACCAAGGTGGAATTTTACTACTATCACTCCCAGCATTTATCTCATTCCTTTTCCTTCTTCCACAACCTTGTATCTGAGAGGATTCTAGAACTCACATCAGGAGGCTTCTGCCAAATCCCCTCTACAAGCTTCCAGAGACCCCAGCCCTAGAGCTATTTCCTGAATGAATCTGGGGCCATCCGACCTGCCCCAGCTCTGGGAACAGCCCTGGGAACTGAATCTACCTGAAGCCAATAACGTGCCAGGATTAGTCGCTGGTTACTAATGTGAGCACCAACCAGCATTTTAGTCCTCATCACCAGCATTAAAGTATTTCCATCACATGCACCTCAGATATAAACTGCACCAAAGCTTGGGGACTTGGGTGTGCAGCTGGTCCTGAGGTCATGGTTCCTGCCCGTGGCTGTGCAGAGGTATACAGTTCCTAAGGGACACAGTCATAGCAGCTCTTCCTGGCCTTCCACGAGACAGCAGCCGGTGGTCGATGCAGGAAACACAGCAGTGGACCTTTTAGCACTCTAGAAACTCAGGACCACACATCTTCCTCTTCTACACCCTGAACCTATAAATAAGGAAACTGTAACTCAGAGAAAGAAAGTGATTTAGCCATAGTCACACATCTTAGGAAAATTTCCCACTCTGCCTTCTGCTTCCTTTCATGAAAAAAAATAAAGATTCCAAAGGATCCGGTTTTTCATTTCTCCTTTTTTCTAGCCTGCCTGTTAGAGGTCCATCTGCCTTGCTCAAAACCCTTTTGTTTCTCTGTAAAGTCATAAAGAGTATATTTGAATCCAAAACAAGTCCTCTCAGCAGACAAGTCAGGAATATTTTTGGAATGGAGATGGGAGGGGTGTGAAAGACAGAGTGAACCCCTAAATTAATTTCTTCTCTACCTGAAAAAAAAGGCAGAATAGAACATTGGGTTTAGACCTCGCTAACGGAATTTCATCTTTTTAACTTGGCTGTTGTAAGATAAATGCAAAGGACAGAGATGTTTGGTTTGAATTCTTTAAAGCTCCACAGTTTGGTGTCACAAATTCACTTATCATTCTAACTGGGAGAATCTGCTGTGAGAACAGATAAAAGGAACTTGGGATGTGACCCACATGTGTGGGGCTACATCGGGCAGAATGCAGCCTGCTTTTAAAGATACAATTGTAGCCTCCTTTCTTAGAAACCTACTAGCATAGATTTGAAGCCTGTAAATTCGAGTCCTCTAGTGCCTAGTGTTCCCGAGTTGGGTAGATAGACGGTATATATCTAGAATTGTGATTTGCTGTGGGTATATAAAGCCCAACCAGCTCCTCCATCCACTCCAGTCTCCCCCCGTTATAAATTTCAAAGTCAAATTCAACAAACACTTATTTACTGAGCACCTGCTATGCTAGACTATTAAGAATGTAGGAGATGCCCCTGCTTGCAATATAGTAGGAGAGACATTGCAAGGATTATTCTGTCACAGGTGGAGGTTTCTTATGTCAACAAGAGTAATGGGGGACAGGAGGTAGAAGCCATGGGCTACAAGGACATTGTCCTGGTGCGAGGTTTTGTTTTCTCATTATTAGGTTTGCAAGCTATCATAAGATACTTTGCCACCAATAGAACTGCTACTTGTGAGTTTCTTATCCATCGTTTAAATGG
This sequence comes from Hydrochoerus hydrochaeris, assembly GCA_004027455.1. Lineage (NCBI taxonomy): Eukaryota > Metazoa > Chordata > Mammalia > Rodentia > Hydrochaeridae > Hydrochoerus > Hydrochoerus hydrochaeris. The sequence goes on along the minus strand of PVLA01013726.1, from coordinate 5,854 downwards.
AAAATATTATTATCCTGGTAGTAACTGCCAGGTCTCACTGGGAGGAAATGTTGAGGTGGAGGGAGTGAGAAGTAGTTTTATCACCCTTCCTGTCTCCAAGAATGTCTGTTGGTTATACCTGAGGGAGAGAGTTTGTACATTCTAGAAGATAAATAGGTCTCCTTCCTTTCTCTGGTAATAACTGCAATTTTGCTCTGCTGAAGTTTACATTCAAGCCCGTGCAAAAACAAAACTATTAGACTTGTCATTGGCATGCTAACAGATCATGTCGCCTCCGTCTTTTCTTTCTCCCCTTCCAGAGCTGAAGTTGTAATAAATGGCTCCTCATCTCCAGCTGTTGTTGACAGAAGTAATGAAAGCAGTAAGCACAACATCCAGCCAGCCTCGTCCAAATGGAGACACAATCAGACGCTCTCTCTGAGGATCAGGTACTGGTAATTACCTGTAGGACAAGAGGCAGACCTGGCCTTCTTCAGAGCAAGCCGGCAAATTGCCGCACTCCGTCATCTATGGAAGCAGGATAGAAATAAAATGTTTACCCCTCATGGAGGCAGTTTTCATCCGTAAGCAATCCACTGGGAATAAGACCTAGGACCAGCTGAACATCACGGCAGGGGGACACAGCCACTCGGGCAGAGGAGGGGCAACTCCCTGCTGCAGGTCAGGGGCAGACTGCACCTGGCGACAGACAGAGGCCACGGAGGGAGGGGCCTCTCCTTCCCTGGCATCAGGAGTCATTCCTTGTCTGCTTGCTTGGCATTTGTGTCCCCATCCTGTGACAGTCCTCCTGTTTGTCCACGGAGTGCTGCCCTGTCCCACAGTCCTTGTGGTCTGAAAGGCTGTCTCTCCCCCAAAACATGTATGAGAGGCTGTAGCTGGGGACCCAGAAACCGAGCTGACTTCTGACCCCTAAGAGAGTGCTCTTGTCTTGGCCTTCACAGAGAGCGGTTTGCAGGCTGCGGTCATCCTGGGGTAGGGTAGCAGTGATGCCGAAAAGTAGAGACAAAATTACAAGTTCAGCATGTTGGACACTCAGCTTTGATGTAGACATGATTTACCCAACAAATATCACTCGGTATCACCTAGCCATATTCATTTGCAGGCACTGGGCTGCAGGCCCAGAGTGCAAAGTTGAATCAGAACTATGAGGCAAAGAACCCCAAATATAAAGACAGGACGAGGTGGTAGGCTGTGTACATTAGGTGGTGCTACATCTTACACATAAGTGGAAATAAGGTTATACTGAGGTTCTACTCACTTTGTAATGGGTCTAAGAGGGCTGTCAGGGAAGGCTAGCCCAAAACACTGGGTTTTAAGAATAAATTAGAGTTTGACAGGTGCATACAGCTGTGTCCTGCATGCAGAGTCTAAAGGCTGATCGTGTGCTCAGTGCTGCAGGAACACAAAGCAAGAGGGTACATGGGGACATGGAGTAAGGTTGAGGGGCAGCCAGGACCAGATGAGGAAAGCCATCAGCATAGAGATGGAGAGAAGAGCCAATGACAGTGTGACCACGCAGCTGCGAGTTTTGTCCTCTAGGAAGACTCCGTGTTGACACTGAAGCCCCTACCCAGTTTGAGGCTTAGTTTTAGAACATGAAGGGTGTGGGAAGGGGGAGATGTAGAGCTGGGGATCAGGTGACCAAGAAACCATCTGCAGGAGCTATCTGTGGGTGCCCCCGTTTGTCACCCCAACCCTCACTCAGTGCCTTTGCCAGGGCCACTTGGGTGAGCCCCACTGTCATCATGCTGCCTTTTCATCAAGAACACCGTAGAGTCAGTGAGACCATGTTCCCCTCGGACTGCTGTAACAAATAGGCACCGTCTTGGTAGTTGACACAACACAAATCATTCGCTTATCATTCTGGAGGCCAAGAGTCTGGGTGCTCCTTCCTTGAGCCTTAGGAGAGAATTTTTTTTAGTTGATGGTGGTTCTAGGGACTCTATCCCACTTCTCAACGCCTTCTCCTCCTCTGGGTCTGTGCAGTCTCCTCTTCTGTCTCTCCTAAGGACACCATTACTGGATTTAGGGCCCACCCAGGGAGACCAGAATGAGCTCATCTCAAGATCTGTAATTTAATTACATTTGTGAAGATGTTAGGTACAAATAAGGTCACATTCCCAGCTTCCCAGGGTTGGGAGATACACAGCCACCATGGGCCCACCTGGGAGTAACATCCTCCTTCCAGCGAAGGCCACCTGCACCCACTCACCCCTTCCCCCACAATTATGCACAGACACACATGCACACACACACACACACACACACACACACACACCTTTTGAAAAACACCAGAAGGAACTTGCAAAAAGCCAGCCACCTCAGCAAGAACAATGTACCTTCACCCAGAGGGAAAAAGAATGTCCCCCCATTCCGTCAATTAATCAACAAAATTATTCATGATAAAAGATCTTGCAAATGATTTGATAGTGTGTTTAATAATTGATAGTAATTTCTCATAATTAGTTAGAAATTAATTCCTTCACAAAGGTACTGTATTTTTTATGGGCTTTCTGGGGGCTCTCTTTTGCTTTTAAATATGTTAGGATAAGTAATTGCAAGGGTTTCAGCAATTTCTAAGCTATATTAGTGTGTTGAGTTGTATAATTCTTGGTGAAGCAGAGTAACACCTCTGTTTTCTAGCAAGCAGTACAAATTGATTTTCTCTGCACCATAGCCAGAGTTACAGCTCACTCATGCAGAAAGATGAGGGGATAGAGAGTGCCACTTCATGCCAGGGGTTCTAAGTGACCCACAGCTGCGCCAGACCCACCAAAGCTGTTGCACATCAGAGTCACCTGACCCAGTACCCTCGGAACCAGGATGTCTCAGGTGTTGGCTGCAGCTCCTGAGTTCCTCTTAGCTCCCAAGCAATTCGACATGCAGCACCCTGGGAAACGCACATCTCAAGCTCCACAGGCTCCCAGGCAGCAGCAATGCCATCTGTACAATGAGCAGATGACCACCAGGCTCTTCCATGTGCAAAGTGTGCACAGATACTGGACTTCCGGCTCTGTGGACAGGAAGACTGGGCTCCCTGTGTCAGCTCCCAGTCAGGGCTCACCACAGGAAGTGAAATTAATTCTGGTTGATCCAGAGACCCACTTTCTTGCTCTTTGTGACTTGAATCATTTCTAAAGATCTTTTGGGTAACTCAGGCAGCCCTTTAAGTAGAACCCTAGCTGGGATGCTCATTCTCCCAGGCCCTGGCTCAGCACTATGGGTAAAACTCCCCTGGTGATTCCAAGAGGACACCAGTCTCTTTCCTGTCCTGACTTTGTTGCTTTTCTCTGCTTTGGTAGGTGATTCCAAAACTTTCCCCCTCAATCAAAGTTAAATTTCCCTGGAACCCAAAGAGCTGTCCTTTGATCACCTTTGTTCAGAAACAACACAGAGTAGCATTTTTCTGAGCTTCACAAACCCCACATTGGCCAGCAATGGGGGAGATACAGGCCCTGCAGCATGAACCACCCAGAGGGTGGCAAGTCCTTCAGTGTTGCAGAGGGGGGCATAATGCTGTCCCTGAAGACCACACTCCCTTTCACACTCTCTGACAGTCCCTTGTCCAGAGGAGCCCCCCATGAAGAGGACAGACCACTGATGAATGAGGACTTGTGGCATCCTGGCTTGCTGCTTCTGGTCAGAACACCTTGAATCCCTGGTGACACTGAGCCCTGCTAAGAGAGACAGAGCAAGGTGCAGGAGGGCTGTCCAAGACTAACAGTTTCCTGGACAGGGGACATCCAGCCCTGTACCCAAGCAACCAGAGTAGTAGGCCACCTGTCTGTGAGGTTCTCATCCTTCTGGGCCCTCCATGAGGCCTGGGATCCATTCCCCAGGACATTTAAACTCTTGGCCTCTTTGTCGGGCTGTGGGGTGACGTGGGCCAAGAAAATCTGGGTCACCAAAGGGCGTCTGGAAACATCGTCTCTCCTCATGCATGTTTGGTTTTCATAGGAAACAAATTTTAAAGTTCCTGGATGCTGAGAAGGATATTTCCGTCCTCAAGGGGACTCTGAAGCCCGGAGACATAATTCATTACATCTTTGACCGAGACAGCACAATGAACGTGTCCCAGAACCTCTACGAACTCCTACCCAGGACCTCACCCCTGAAGAATAAGCATTTCCGGACTTGTGCCATTGTGGGCAACTCAGGGGTCTTACTGAACAGTGGCTGCGGGCAGGAGATCGACACGCACAGCTTTGTCATAAGGTAACTACCTGGAGGGGGGGTTGCTGTGGCCTGGAGAATGGATAGCTGTCCCAAGATGCTGAAACCAGACTCGCTGATTGCATTAGTTTCTGTTCTCAGCCTCAACTCTGCATCAGAGCTGCTTGAGGAGTTTTGTCCACCATGTCCTGATTATACCTCCTGCCAAGTCAATCATCTGGGGGACAGAGGGCAGCTGGGACTTGTATGACCCAGGAGCCCAGGTGATTCTGAGGTACAGTGGAAGTTGACAGTCACAGAGACAGAGCAGAGCCAGGCAGACTATGGCCCTGGTGTGTGCCTGTAAATAAAGTTTTATTGGAACACTGCCACTGGCTCATTTGCATACTGTCAGTGACTGGTTTCCGGTCATGATGCAAGGTAGAATGGCTGGTAGAGTTCAAAAGCTCTGCTGCTAAAGCAGCACACAGAACACCCCACCTGCAAAGTGGAAATTGGCCCTTTTCAGAAGTTTGCTGACCCTAAGACAGAGCTTGGTACAGAAAGGTGTTAGAAAAATCCCCTGTGCTGGGCAGTTGTTGGTCTAAATTTGCAGAGTCCTGGAAAGTAGAGTTCTACTAGCAACTTCATCACCCTGTAATCCAAATCTGGGAAGTGAGAGGGCAGACACAAAACCCTAGGTATTGTACTTGACCTTCACTGCCTCTAAAATATCAGTTCTCGCTTTTCAGTTGTGAGGGACATTTGGATGCAGTTACCCACCACCTTAACCCCATGCAGACTCCAAAACAAGAAAAATAAGGCATCTGGAGTTTCATCCCACACAGCTCCCTGCCCCAGGAGAACTGTACACCCCAGCTCATGTTTCCACTGGGATCGTCCTGGAGCAAAGAGGTGCTTGTCCTGGGTCTTTGGGAAGCGGCCTGATCACAGAGCTCCCCCAACCTAAGGACATGGGAAGAAACCCGAGAATGATTCTTGTGCCCACTGGGGCTGGGAGCTCCCACAGCCTGCAGCCAAAGCCACTTCTATTCTTAGCCTTGGTGAGGTCTCTCTGGCATTGTCAGAATCAATGGCTCAGTCCCCGTTCTTCCAAGTCCTTCAGTGTGGCGAGTTCACCAGACATTAATCGAGGAGATGGGGGGTCAGGTGGGGTAGATATTAAAGGTGAGGTTACAGGGTAAATATCTCCTCCTGGTGGGCTCAGGTCACCTCGATTCCAGGCAGCTATTGGAAGTAGCTTTCCTGACACAGTGTCTCTCGCTCAGACCATGCCAGGGATTTGGGAGGTCCACACATCACCTGGCTTATTGACATGCAGTGGGGACTGAGACTGCATTTCCAGCCAGCACCCCAGAGGGGTGCACTGTTAACTCTCTGTCCACCCTGTGTCTCCACCTCACCCACCTGAACCCTTGTGTTCTCCCTAAATGAAAGCATTTGCATCCAGTGTGGAAGGAATGTGACCACAGCTGCCCCCCAAATGCCCTCGGTATTCTTACTGAGACACAGTCTAGAAAAGCCTGGACTCCACGTCCCTCTGTCCTCCTTCAGGCATGGAGCCTCTACTGGGGACCAGGGCCTGTGCTGAGAGAAGCCCTCATCCCCAGGACTGTGCAGGGCCTGGTCCCTATACCCTTCCAGTGGACACCTCCCAACCACCCTTAATCCCCCCCCCCCC